>BJFM01009325.1:0-17360 GCA_016586285.1 Arothron firmamentum
ATATATGAAAAAGTTTTTTAAACTACTAGATGAAGACAGATGGGTGCACAGAGAGGATAAAACAAAACCAAGTACAGTTAACCCCCTTTACAACCGTGGACATACCACTGACTGTGAGAGAGCTTAAACAACTGAGACGCGCAACTGCAGGGGGTGCGTTTGATGTCTACCCCCCCTTTCCTTCCTCGGCAAGAGGGTGGTGCTTTGACTAAAAGGGTTCAAAACTGTGTGTTTCCCTTCTCTTCCTCTAAGTCGTTTTCAAAGCCGGCTGAATTGATCAGCCAGAATACCTGCAAGGCTGTTTGGATGTAAAGTCCCTCAGGTAAAATATCAAATGGGAGACAGAGACGAGCAGACGGGACAGAAGAGGGAGGAAATGGCGGCGCTCTATTTGGAGTGTTCTTTTCGAGCTGCACAGTGTTGCCGTGGCGATGTGACATCTTCGGCCCCCCTGCTGGGCTTGACCATGATTTTGTCGTGTCTTGTTTACAGCAGGGGGTCTGGACGATACCCGGCAGGCTGGCTGACTGGGCTGTAATCAGACAAAAGCAGCAGGGTTTTCACCCAGGAGATGATGCTAGGTTAAGCTAATCTTCACCGGCCTCGACCACTGGACCTGCACTTTTCTTTGGGTGTCTCATTTTCAATCACTCATCTCATTCGGCTGCTTTTTCCTTTGTCTCTGGGTCCCCTTGTCTTCTCACTGCCTGTCACTGCCTTAAGCCTCCCATACACTAGAAGACTTTGATAAAACTTTTAAAAAACTGTCATCTGACACCCTCTCACATCTTAAGACTTTCAGAAGACTTTTTAGTCACAGACAAAACTCTGCAAAGACTGGGGGTCACTAATTACAAGAGGACAACTATGCACCTCCACATAAACCTCTACTATTTTGGCATCTTTGCCATGTTTGCTACTTACTGTTTGGTGCTGAGAGTACGCCCACTGGTTGCCTGTAAAGGTGACGTCATGTTTCCGACTTAAGACTTACGAGAATATTAAACATAGTTAATGTTGTTGTAACAACAAGACGTAGAAAAGACCAGCTCAAATCAGGTTGTACGGCCAACTTACACCTACCGATGGGGATCATGAGAGTGCGCATCAACTTCAGCGTGACGCTAAAGATTTTATTCCGACTTTGGAATTTTGTCTGTGATTTATAAATCGTGTGAAAAGTCAGTAGGTGGTCAGTAGGTCAGCATTAGATATGACTAAGAGGAGAAAAGAGGCAGGCTTAGTTGCCCCACCTGAGCCATTGGTGCCATGGGAAACATGGCCCGTGAGCAATTAATTTGTTAAAAATTAAGGTGAGTAGATTGAGGAAAGTGAATGCACGGTCAAACCAGTGGTATACGTATCAGAGTATGTCCCTGCATGTGTGAAATCTAACTTATTTAACTGGCAGCCAATGTGAACTGACTGGAAAAAAGGTTTTGTGTTTTCCACTGAAGCTGACAAGACCAATCGAGCGGGCTGTTATTGCAGTTACATATTGCTGAGTCACTTTTATCAAAAAGACGAGAAAAAGTAAACTTGAGTCTGATAACAAACTGAAATAAAGGAACCGAGACTCCCATATTCACCCCTTTTCTGCTTCCAGTCATTCCTCAGCCATTTTCTTGCTCTCACCTGTGATATAACCCTAATTAACAGCCAGGATTTGTGCCCCTAAAATGTGACCCTGTCTCCACTCAGTTATTCTGTATGTTTCTTTCATTCCTCAGAGCTTTCAGGAGAGTGTAGCAAGGTCTGCTCAGTCTGTCACTCATTCTCTGTCATTCGGCTGCCACTGCGTTACTAGTTATATTGAATGAAAACAAGAAAACTGTCCCCTCTGTCACTAAAATTGATACAACTGCTATTCTGGAGGGCATGATATAGAGCGAATAGGCTGAAATAAAACTATTGGAGGGTGAGACAATAGCGCTGGTAATTGGACTGCAGGACTTGTTTGTCCTGCTTTAAAGAATTTTGTTGTCATGACCATGTCTTTTTTGCACTGAAAAGTCATCAGCTTGAGTTCTGCCACAGTATAATTTTCTTCCGGCCTACCCGTTGTTGGCGAAACAGCTCCACAAGCCCTGGCCGTGATTCCAGAGCAGCCGGTTGAAGACGCGATTAAAAAGGCGGTACAGGTGGAGACTGTCCACATCGGGCTCCCTCCAGATCCGCTGCAGCGCCGAGCGCACGTTGGTTCGCACAATATCCAACACCTGCAGGAAGGTGGGAGGAAAGGCTTGAATTGAACATGTCATAATGATGGAAATTAATGGCGATAAAGGCGACGTTGTTAGTCATCGTCGTGCATCTCACATTTGAAATCTGCTGTGTTTGAAATTGTATTTCTGCAGTCACGGAGGCTCAGCGACAAACAGAGACGCACACGAGACATCAACCAAACAGGCAGGATTTGCATAAACAAAATGAAAATTTTAATCAGGACTTGCATTCATTGGGTGATGAATTGAGTGGACTCTCTGTTCAGGCATGCACAGGCACGTTGCCTGTGCATGCCACAATATTATCAGGGCAGACAGTGGAGAGTAGGGAAGAGGACTAATTGCAGCACCAATGTCAGTCTTGGAAAGAGGGTGTCAGAAGTCTCCAGGCAGTCTGAGGACATCCGCACCAGCATTTCATTTTCCTTCCCCATCCCTCTTTACTGCCTCATTTTTGGCCCTTCTGAGCACAGCGCTGTGGCCTTTCTGACTTTGATTTCCCGCTCCTCATTACTGACACGGCTCTCTCACTCCGTGTGTGTCTTTGTGATGCAAGGAGGTGGTATTTCTCCCCAGTATTGTGAGGTACACACCAGAACAAACCACTTGATAAGTAAGCACACACAGATATGTTGTGGAACGGTAATCAGACGGTAGAGTAATAGATGCTCCATTCCTGACCTCTGCCTGAGGCTCATTAGGGCTGCTCCACTCCAAATAAAACATCAGCTCATGCCGCCATATCCCAGAGCAGAGCTGATCATGGTGGTGCAGGGAGCCGAGGCTCAAAGATCGGATCATTACTGACACGCCTACTGGATGCCGTTTTATATCAAGTGATCTTGTCTGTTTTGTTTACACCCCATTTCACGTCTCCAGCCTTCATTTTCTGGCACGATAATGATCTTCAAGCAGCTCACACTTTAATAAGCTTTCCCCCATGTTTAACTTGGGATTATATGCCACATCCTGAAACAATTTCAAAGGAATTTGAGGGAACTTTCAGTGAACTTTTTGTCATATTAATTAGCAGTGTCCATTACATACCAAACTGTAAATGTTTGCTCATAATTTAAAGTGTTTTCAAGAAAAACAATACCTTATTTAATTTCTATTTATGAACTGCATCAGCTAGACAACATGAAATTTAGCATCTCACTAAATTTGAAGCCAGTTTTTTGTTTTTTTTAACATTCTATGCCAGTGTACAGAAAGCCTGCAGGATTTTTCAAACATTTTTAACAAAGTTTGTAACTGACTTATATAATAAAATAATAGCAGTTACAATCAACCTTTAGTGTGGAGCCCAGTAATGTTCACATAAACACACAAACTAATGCACAAAAAAGCCTTCAGTGTTAATTTACTTTACACATTGGTTCTCTAACATAATTAGGAAACTAAATTTTAGCACATAACCTGTGCTCTTTAATCATAACAACACATTGCATTAAAAAAAAAATACTTATCACGACTATAGGCAAACTGTGGAGGCACAGGCCCCCTAAATGGGGGTGTTTGTTCCTATTATAGCACAAAACTCACCTTTCGTTGTTTGGTGGAATCCAACTTAACGAGCCAATAGGAGGCCACTTTTGATTTATGGTATTTCCAGTTGTCAAGGATCTGTAAATTAAAAAAAAAAAAAAAAATCAAGACATTTTAATCCTTAAGGAAGAAACATATAATAAACAGATTAATGTATAATTTGATATTTGCGCTAAAGAATCTGCTGTAAATGTTTGAGACATGGAGAGGGGAGAGGTTTCACGACTTTCAAGTGGTCCTCTGTGACACTGTGGCTTGAAGTGAGCTGATAGACATGTTGACCTGATGAACTCTAATACAGCATTTAAAATATGTCCCTTTCACACTGGTAAACACTAGTAGCCTATCAGCAACGGGAACATGTTTCCCATGCTGATGGGATTCGTCATTTATGCTTCAGCGGACTGTCGTCGGGTTCGCTATGCAACTTCCCCAATTTAGATCTTAAAGTAGGGACAGGGGCAACATCTGTTACTTATAGTTACTGCCAATCACTTTTGATTTAATTAGAAAGTGTTTGGTGAGCCAAGAGCACACACAGCTCTTTGCTTGTACAAAGATGGTCTGCATAGGGTATATGGTTCCTCTCTGCATAGTCAGACACGTCTCTGCGGCGTTTGCAGAGGACCTGCAGATGATGCAATCCCTGCGCAAACCTCCCGTAAGCTACTTATGGAGGAAGCATAAACTAAACGTTAGATTCCTTAAACTTGCAGGTCACATGTTACAGTGAATATTTACATAATATCATGCTTTCTGTAGATAACAATAAAGGTGAAAAAACGTATGCAGCTATGTCAGAAATGCATGGGTCATGTGAGGTTATGCTTAAAACCAATGCTGAATATTCCCATGGACTTGCTGCTCGTGCCAAAATCCCTGTGTACCTACAGGCGCTGTTATTGTTGCTCTGTTGACTTAGTCTGCATATCCCCACAGGTGAATATAAAGCTTGCTCATCACATGCTCGATCCCTTGCAAACACCATTCCCACTGGGAGGCCTCAGTGTAAACTTTTTGTTTACTCATGCTCCCTTTCTATGTCCGTCTCTCTCTCTCTCTCTCTCTCTCACACACACACACACACACACACACACACACACACACACACACACACACACACTCTCTCTCTCCAGGGTGTACAGGTACCGACAAATACTGAAGTGTACACTTCCGTTGGCACTCCAGCCTTCAATCACGAAAAGCATAAATTGGTAAAGATTCATTTTATGCTGAAAGAATATTCTTTCTCTCTTACCATCAGTGTTTCCATGGTAACACCATTAGACTTTGTGACCAGTCCACAATAAAACTGCTAAATCTACATACAGTGGGTGCTAAAACACCCAGATTTTGAACACGTATAGGTTTACGTTGCTGAAGAATATACTTTAAAATTGTGCTTCTATCAAAACTGAGTGGATCTACCACTTCCATCACAGAAAGTACCGTATTTGATTCCACATCTGTTGTATCTAGTTTGCAATACTTGTATCAAACATTCAAAGAGGGTGCATGTATACTCAAAATAAATGTCTCAAATTACAGCTGCACGGGCTAATCGACTAATCAAAATGTAGTAATACGTTTCTGTTCACAGCCTGCTCTGGTGCTATCCTGTGTGAGCAGCCAGGAAGCTGATGTTTTCCACAAGTGAACTCTCACCAATTAACAGGCTGGCAAGCTTAGAGGAGCGAAGATCTCTGAATACCCGGTGCACCAATTAATTAATCCACAGTTGCATTTTTAGTTCTGGTACTGACCCAAATGGCAGGATTGGATATCAGTGATAATGGAGGTGGCGTATGAGTATCATGGCTAATAGTGAGACTGATCTCTTTACAGTCAATTCAAATTTATGTTAATTACTCTGCCTAGTACATTTGGAATTACATAACAAAAAAGGGGTAAAAAAAATCTACATACGGTGGGTGCCAGTTCAGTGGGTGTGTCCCACAGTGAGACATCTGATGAAAAAGAACCTATCATTTATGTCACAGATAATGAATATAGACCAGAGTTGAATGTAGGTGGTGAATTAGTAATTTCCTTATATACAGTATGTTATATACTGCAGAGTGAAAAAAACACCAGAGCTATTTTAACCCCTGTTCTAAATCAGATTCATACATGAGTCAGGCTGCCTAAAGGTTGTACTCTTAATTAACACAGAAAAAAAAAAAACAACAAAAAAAAAACATTTATTTTTAATTCTTAATTTTTGTCAATTATACCTGATTTTATTGTCGAAAATTCCACCATCCTGCACACTGGTGTAAACGGGCTGCCTGGCTGCAGAAAGCATGACGCTGCAAAGACAGCCACTGCTGAGGAGGCTAATGGCCCTTACTGTGTGAGCTGGATGCCTGAACAGACTTGTAACTCAGTCCTGCTGAAGTGTTATTATGGTCTGATTTGGAGGTCAGCCTCTACCACTTTTCGACCTGTTTCTGATTAAAAAAAAAAAGTCAAAAGGTAAAATTTCTTTCATTTTAAATCATATTTAATCTAGACATAGTAGCAATAACTGGTGATTGCTTTATTAAATGAACCCATACAGGTCCATGCACTTTTACTTCTAATTTCCCTTCCTTATTTACCTCAGAACTTTTCAAAAGTCATATTTATGTTCTGCTTACACACCGGAAATACTTGCATCCATGGCAACACCTTCAGTACCATAATTAAACTCACCTCATCCAGCACAGACTCTGCCTCTTCTTCTGATTTGCCTGGAAATCTTATCCTCATAGCAGTGAGTGCAGCCAGAGTCTGACTCATGAGCTCAGCCTCTTGTTCTTTACTTCGCAGATTTATAAATGGATCACCCTGCATGCACAAAAAAGGACAGGATTAGCTACAGTTTACTAGAGCTAATAACATTTAAGCAAAATGGAATTGTATTATCACAACCGTAAACACATTTGAAACAACGCACAGCTGTTGTGCATCCTACCATTAACATATTTCATACTGTTCTCAAAGTATGGTTTTAATATCACATTTCCAAAAGGCATTTCTATATAAACATATTTGCTCTTTTCATGATCAGGACTTCCACTGGTCTAACATATGTGGTGTGTTCCTGCTGTGCAGTGAGCATCTTACGATGTTGGAGTGAATGGTTCCCAGGCTGTTACTGTGAGGGACGCGGTGGGCGGAGACACTGCGGCTCAGCGAATGAGAGCGCAGCGTGGCGGAGCTCGGTCTGACGAGGGGGGCAGCGGAAGAAAATGTTGGAGAGGGCCTGGTGGATGAGGAGCGCACCTCACTGGGAGAGGACAGCGAGGCAATTGAGCGAGGGCAAGAGATGGACCGTCTGATCGGACCCGGAAGTGTCGGGGAGGCAGAGGGGGCGGAGCTAGTTTTGAGGGACTTCCCTGGATGTTTCCAGTCCATTCGACCTGTAAACGCAAAAGCAAGAAAGACGGCTGTCTCTGGAGATGTAGTGTGGCAATAAGATTCCCAGTGCAACATTTGTCTTATTAATATCTGTACAGCAGATTCCACTGATTTCGGCGAAGGATTTAAGGAACAGTTCTCCGTCGCTCTGACCCAGATGCACACAATGAAGAAAAAACTCTGCGTACAAACTCTTGTACGCATTTGTGTGCAATTGCATGTGTGTGTGTGTGTGTATATGCACATGCAAGTGTGTGCTGGAACCTCCAAGGTTCAACAATTTCCAAATGACAGATTTACAGGCTTTAGTCTTGGTGGTTTGGTATGGAGTAGTAGAGCTTGGCAGGGTTACTGCTTCTCTGTGCGGCACACGCACACGCACACACACACACACACACACACACACACACACACACACACACACACACACACACACACACACACACACACACACACACACACACACACACACGAATAGTTCAAATCCTAAGTAGTCCTCGCTCTTGGCTAATGAAATCAGCAGCCTACAATGAAACTAGAGATTTTTTTTCTTTCCAAGACCGTCGGCTTAAAAGAAGCCCGACTTCTCACTTTTACAGCAACAGAGTGATAAACAACACTTATCTGTGTGAATATTTGGCACTTGTCTTGTTTATCATGAAACAAAATTTGACGATACCATGACGGTAACTACAACATTTATGCTCACCATTCTCTACACTCCAAATTGTTTATTTGTGATAATATGTTCAGATTGTAACATTTGCAAAATAAATATCTCATTTAATAACTAGATAAAAAAATTACCACAACATAAAATAAACCTTAAGAAAATAAAAATAAATATAAACAATGTTGTTTCACCTGAGCGTTCAGCCCTGTCTCTCCCCTTGTTCTCCCCAAGGTCATAGGAAACCTTTTTCTCTTTCTTCTCTCCCTCTCTCCCTCCTCTTCCTCCTGTTTTTCTCCTCTCTTCTTCATCCTCATCTGAAGAGGAGCAGGAGTTATCGGCACTGCTGCCACTGGTGAAATCAGCCAGGTAGTCGGGTCGTTGGCGTTTTGAGCTCTGACTGCATTCTGGCATAGCAGTCAAAGGCTGGCAGGAAGGCAGAGATGCATTAATGTGTAATACATTTAAAATGTGCACGTGTGCAGTGTCATTCTGTGTCTTTATGCACTGATACAACAACACATTTTTGTATAGAATCAGGAGTAAATCCAGACCTTAAGCACATTATCTTTAATAATGGGATGTGATTAGACGTACTCAGAAAAAAATAAAAAAAACCTATGAAAACGGTCAAGTTATCTCTATTATAGTCACACCGGCAGCATTAATAAAGCATTTATACATCTGTTATTTAATAGTTAGAATAGACATTGGTGTCAGACAACCCAAATTAATGTGCAGGAAGTAATCGCTGGGCTTACAGGTTTGCCGACGGGCAGCTGTACGCGTGAGGGAGAAATATGGAGACGGATTACATGAAAGGAAAATAAAGACCAAGGAGGGAACATATGAGTGATGGGGTGAGAAATAAAAAAGGAGGACAGGACAAAATGAGATACGCAGTATGGACAAGAAACATAAAGCCTGATGAGCTTATAGTATGATGGAAGGTAGAGAAAGATGAAATGTGAAGGACTGAACAAAATCAACCTTAACTGTATTATGTATGAGTAAGATTTGAGGAGGAATAAATATCAGGTAACCCATTAAAAAAAAATGAATATAAAGGCTTGAAAATGACCAAAGTCAATCATTTTTACATCCAAATGATATGCTAAATCCACACATAACTCGAAAGCTATGTTAGTAATAAGCGCACAAATGTAAATGATCTCGATCTAGAATCTATCTCCAAAGTAACACATCTCCCGACTCTATTCATCATTGGTTTCCGAAGGGAATTCCTATGATTCATGCAATATTTTCCTATATTTATTTTTTTTATAACAATTTCAGCCCATTAAAACAAACAACAATGAAGACCTTTGTTATTTAACAAACCTGCGCATTCAGCACTGTAGGTGGCGCAAAAACTTCTGGCATCATGCTCAGACATGAAGTAGTTGCATCTGCTTCAAGCCATGTTACAGATTTATGCAGGTGTAAACACAACCTCCCCAGACTAAGACAACATTACAGACAGTAAAACTAAAGAAATGAGCAGACAAAAAAAAAATTTTTGGCTCATCCTTCTGGTAAAAATCCTCAACTTTACTTTTCCCTTCTATTTCTTGCACTCTCTGTGTGTACATAGCATTCCTTCCCTTGAAATCCAGTCCTTAATCCCTTCTCACTCCTCTCTTCTAGCTTTCATACACAGTGAATGGTTCCCTTTCGACAGATGGCTTGTGAGTGCTACACTCTGAGGAGCGAATCTATCCGTCACAGTCCCCCCCCCTTTCTAAACATCGCTTCCACACACACTAAGCAACATTAAAACTGATGGGGTCCAAATTAATTTGGACAACGGCAATTGTGTCTGAACGAGTCCTTATTCTAGCGAAGGCTCCGTTAATGCAGCGCTGAACTGCTCCGTTGCCTTTCTAACGCACCCTTCGAGTGTTCCGGCCAATTTAGCACTCAAGTGAAGGATGGATGTAGATATGCAGAGAGAGAAATCAGGATAGAAAGGCTGGTGAAACAAGGCCAAGCAGGGAGTCCTGCTGTCATGGGAAATGGAGGTGGCTTACAGGTGTGTGACAGAGAGACAGAGGAAGAAAGAGGGGGAGATAGACAGATAGAGAACCACAGAGACAGCTTGACAGCTGTCCCCTAAGGGACATTTTTTTTTCTTTGGCCTTCATTCAAATTCTTTTCTTTCTTGCCTATCCCGCTGCCCCCTGCCTCGCCCCCACCCCACCACCACCTCCTTTATTTTTCTCAATCACATCCAATGTGCTTTCTATGAGCATTATCTGCCTACCTGGCTCCTCTCGTCCTCCCTCCTCATTTCTCTCTCTGTGATACTTTCCTTTAGACCTCATGTGGTCTCTTGAGGCAGGCCGCCATTATTTTTTCCTTCTCTATCTGTTTTTTTCCTCTACTCCTCTTTAATTTTCACCTACCTTAGGTCCACGTTGCCTGGCGGACTTTCCCGTTAGCTTCTCATCGTCCAGTTCACACTGCTCCAGCAGGCCCAAGATGTCCTCTTCCTGCAGACCAACCAAAGACAATGCATAAAATAAGACACAGCGTTGGTTTCTGAATATGGAGCATGTTATTAAGATGATGGTAAAATGCATAACCTCCAACAAGAAATTCAAAATAGATTCAAAAATTGCATTAAACAAATAATCTTTTATTCTTTTTGCCAAAAGAAAAAAAGTCACATGATAATTTCGCAGCCTCTGTTTCTCTCACTTATTGACTGGCAGCCAGTGACTTGATCCCATGCTGCATCCCTACAGCCCTGAAGAACATTGGCTAGCTTTTAGCCTAGCTCAAGCTGTCACTCTGAAGGAGATTAACAAGATTATACTGCATAGCACAAAAAAGACATTGACATTCAGTCAAGAAATGTAACTTCTTCCCTCATCTTAGATTAGATTCTAAAATGTAAAGGGGATGAAAAAAACATTTTAATTAAATTAGAATTATTTGTGGTCTGATGACTATCAAAATGAAATCCATCATTTCAATGTCTGTCTTCACTATAAATTTTCAAGATTAGTGCCTCAAATGGTTCTTTTGTCCAGGTGTTACTCATGATTATATTCCTAGATAGCATCCTTTGTGCTGATTATCTCCCTCCCTGTTTTGAATCACAGCCAAATCTGTTTCTCAGCTAAATTAAACCAACCTCAATCTGATGTTTCAGCTCTGACTCACGTCAATCATTGACTGACAACAGCATAAAAAGACATATTTAAGTATACCTTTCTAAAAAACAATTAATCTAATGTTGAGCTGGGCTGCTGCGGATTTTGATCACAACAGATAATATGATGGGGGTGTTTTACATCAGTTATCAGAGACTGTAAGGCGATACAGCCAGTGGATTTTCTTCTGTAAAAGGGTTTTCTCGAAAAGTTGCACTTAAAAACCAAGGTCTTTCCTGATCAAATTTGTGTCATATTGTTGCAACAATTCCAGTGAAGTTGCTGAAAATGTATGCAAAGTTACAGGGTGCTTTCAGTGGCATATAATAGTTTGTTTCCAAGTGGGACTAATGTTAGCTGCAGCACATCCATCTACTGTATGAAGTAACTCTAATCAAGGTCGATGCCTCTTAAAAAGACTGAGCAAAGAAGAAAATGGAAGAATTTCTTATTATACAGACACAAATGAGAAGTAGGGTTTGTTGCTAAACAGTCAGTGCAGCACAGTAAGTAAGAGTGTAGAGACAGAGCAGACAGAAGTTGTGGAACATACAAAGGCAGTGAAGGACATTCTACCAGACTTTTTAGAAACCATGAAGGACTGAGGGATGCTTTAGACAATATTTTTTATCTTATCTGTCACTGTGGACGGAAACTGAAATGTGTGCTGTCTCTGGCATTTTCTCTCTCATAATTGTGTACATGTACACGTCTTTGTGTATATTTTGCGGTGTTTCTGTCTCTCTGCGGGTTTCACTGATAAGTGTGTGTGTCATTGAGGTACGTGCCTTCATTCGTTTCAGTGGATTATTCATTTCCTTTTGAAGTGAGGCAGCTCGCCCAGCAAGGAAGGTCTGAAAGGCGGCTGAGAGCAGGCTTTCATACTTCTCCAGCAGCAGCTTGTCATCTGGGGGGTATATGAGCCTGTAGGCCGCAGAGAAACGGGGAGAAAGGCAAGGAGAGTATTGGAAGAGTGCAGAAAAAGGAAGAAAGGAAAAGGGCCATTAATGCAGAGAGTCAAAAAGAAGACATGATGAAACAGCCGTGGCGACGTGGATGAGAAAAAGAAAGAAGATTTGGACTGAGCAGAAGATGGGAAGGAAGGTCGCAAAAGGTATAGGATGAAGACAAAAGTGGATGAAATGAGATAGAGAAAGAGATAGAGGATGAGCAGGTGAGAGGAACAAGAGCACACAGACACACAGATGGAGGGTGTTTCACATGCTGTACATGGCTGGAGGAAGACTGTGGTTTGATGTGTGCATAGCTCCTTTTTGACAAAAGTTTCATCATAAAACTGTTACTGCGCCCATCTGTAAAAAGGAAATATTCTCCTCCATACCTTTAGAAGTAGTAATATAAAGGTGTTCTTTAGCAAAACACTTTTTTCTTGTTTAAAAGATGCTGTTACATCTTTTCTAGCAAGCTGGTCCCAGTGCAGCGAGGTCATTTCTGAAATCTTTGCACTTTGACAGGAAGAGAAATAACTATTAACCAGAAAAAAAAGGTTTCAGAACACTTTCCTGATCCCAAATTGCTGATGTCAACTACAGCGGGTGACATGATATATATATGAAGTGACCCAGAACAGAAACACAATGTTACTCACTATTAGAGAAGCAAGGAATTAAAGGAAATTTTAATTTTAAAAAGTCTAAGAGTCTAATGAGATCTGAGTGTTGCCAAATGAGTTAGATTTGCCTTATCTGTGAGCCGACTATTAAAAGCTGACCCATCTGATTTTTTTTCCAAAGACCCAGCTGTACTTAAGGGGGAAATAAATAGAACTGAGAGGAAAATTGAATGTGGAATGACGGTACAGTATAAGCTTATTCTAATGTGTGTATAAAACAGCAACATCTCGAACTTTGCCATCCTGTCTTACATATTAATTCTACGGCTCACGTTCTTAAAACAATGGCTGTTCCCCGCAGCAGTTATTTGTTCTCCTGGGAGCTCAATGTTTTGTAGATGACCCCATGAATGCAGCCAGTGCTGGTTGGTGTATTTTTTTCCTTCTTACCTGTAGTTCCCCAGATGTTGCTTTTCATGTTCCTCCCTGGAGATCTGCTTGCGGACCTGGGCCAGTCGCTCTTTCTAGAGATACATTAGCAGCAAACCAGGACAAAGGAAAAGCCATGAATCACTCAGGAGAAAGTCACGGACACTGCCGTCTTGCCATCCATTAAATAAAACAGGAATGAAGTCTTAAAGCCACAGAGGATTTCGCCGCCTAACACTGATCATTTCGAGAAGTTCTCACACTTCCAAGGCAGCTTGATTGACCACTGTGTCACAGAGAGGAAGGGTTCGTTCGATTCCTTGAAACGCAGCGTCATCATACTCTGCACCTTTGATAGACCTGGATTTTAGCTTGTACTTCAGCCATAACAGCACTCAAAGATGAGACAGTGCCCTTGTTATAGTAGTGCCTCCGCGCCATCTTTCCTTATTCCTGCTGATTACTGTTGTGGCTGATCAAAAGGCTAATCAAAGAGGGAGGGAAGTGGAAAGTACTACTAGCTGCCACTTTCCTCCTATATAGTTGAGAAAAGCTCCCAGACTCCTTCATTTCAAAGAGAAAATAATTATATGGGTAAGCCTGACTCAGGCAACTTTAATTCTTTTGACGCACAGTGAGAAGTAAGTGAAACTGATTTTTTTTTTCCTTCCCAAGGCTTTTGACTTTTTACAACTAATTCCTTTAGAAATGCACAGATGAAATGCTTGTCTGTGAGCTGTATTGAATAAATAAAAAGAAATGAGATTTCATGATTAACCCAGTGGTTATTTTCTTTAGCAGATACCTGGTGGTTAATTTGTGTTAATGATATTATCTTCTGATGTTATGGTCCAAAAGTCAGGAAAGAACGACTTTGAGACTGCGTTATGACTTATGATCAGGTTTGTATAGCTACTGTTTTATCCCCCTTGCTTTTAAAGCCTGCATGGGGACATACATTAATTTTGGGCTTTAAAATCCCAATTGATCTGCAACAGGGGGTCAGTTAACAGCAGAGAAAATTGTAGTATTTTAGGGATAGTGGTGGAAATATGTAAATATATCTTGCTCAAATTACCATAATAGCATCTGCAGTTCGTGATAATTACTTAATTAACAAATGCATAATTGCCTTATTTATCCTGGGGAGAATATAAATGTCACAGACACTCTTCATAGCAAATACTACATTTAAACCATAAAAAATATTTGAGTGGCATGCTTGTGATTTACCAGTTCTTCTTTCCTTCGCTCCAGTGTGTGACGTTGTTTTTCTCTGTCCGAGGATGAAGCGGACAGTTTCTTCACGGAGCCGTGTCCATAAAGCCGTCTCTGGGCCTCGGCCTTCTGCTGGGCCAAGTTGCGTTTCTTATCACTGGCTCTGAATCACCAGAAATAAGTATAAAGTGACAATCGTAAATCAAGGACCGTAGATCTCAAGATAAGAAAACTTAAATTAGCTTCCACTCTCCTTAAAAAAAATCGAATCAGTGAAATGTAATTATCATTAACATTTCTGTTCTTAATTTCTAATTTGGATGCTACAATCAAACACAATACTTGTAGTTTATTGCTACAGGGAGAGCAGATGCAAACTGCAGAAAGAGTGTTTGTTGATCAGACCCATAAACTTGTTAGACAACTAATCTTTACTCTAAATTGAAAGACCGAAATTTGTCTTTTGATCAAATCACTGAGTTAGATGGAACAAACGTCTCAAAAACGGGATAATTTCTGACGAGAAACTGCAGCAGCACAGAGATGAAAGGCAGGGCCAGGACACAAACAAACTGACAAATCCAAGATGAACAAGACCAGACAGCTAATTCAGAACAAGTGAGCCATTGTGGTCTGGAAAAAAAAAGGCCAATTCATTTTGGTCGGTCACTGGCCCTTTAAATTGGATCTTGAGTGCTGTTGGTGGGCTGAGGTTTATCAATGTCCATGCCCGGTTGGGTATGAATTGATCCCATGTTGATACAGTTGGTGTTGTGAGCAGAATTGTGTGCTGACCCCACCTCGGCACACCATAAGACCCTCCTTTATAAGAAGCTGAGCCACTGCTATAAAAGCAAGAGAGGTGGAACAAAGTGCTCATTCACTCCAGCATCAACATAATACTGTTTGTCCCCTGAAAACAAGCCCCTGCTGCTTTCACTGAGGCTTCTTCAATTCATCTGTGATAAAATCACAGAATATTTACTTTTAAATCAGCAGCAATATGGCAAAAAGGTGAGGATGACGCTGCATAATATCCACGCTTAGCCATAAGAGATCTAAGCAGCTGCACTGACAGTGCATGTGCGAGCGTGTGCTTGAAATGTTGACTGAACTCTGTAAAACTAAATTCTGATATAAGCTCTGACTCTCAGTGTATGTCAAGCCTCTAGATGCAATAACACGTGTCAGATCGTGCATGACGGTGCTGGAATACCGAATGTTGAGCAGCTTGAGTGCATTGAGCAGCACCCCTTTCTTCACGTCGTAATCAATCTTCTGATCGGTCCCAAAGCTCGGAGCTCGATTGATCTGCCAGAGAAGACAGGAGAAAAACTGTCAAAGAATAACTGGGTGTTTTCTGCTTTGTGTCATTTTTTTTTTATTTTCATTTTAATTCAGAAGTCAAAAATTGCATCAGAATGCTTTACAAGAGAAGGGCATCGATGCAAGGATAAGAAAAGAGAGGCAGAGATGGGAACAGAAGGTTTATGTTCTCTTTCAAGGAAACATGGGCACTTTTAGAACTTTCCTGGACGTAAACCAGTATAACACACCTCTGCCTGACCGAGGAAAAAGCTCTTGTGTGTTAAATCCAACCACCATGGTAAGGAGTAAGGAGTCTGTAATCTGAGAATGCATCAGCAATTTTCCTTGAATCTGCTCAGCATCATCACATACAATCCAACAGTCTTCGATAGAGACTCCAATGTGCAAAATCGGAATAGGTAACCTGTGATTTAGGGTACAAAATGTAGCAACACTCAGGAAAACATCAGGAATTTCCTGCCTTTCTTGAAAGAACAATTTCCATGTCTGGTGCAAAGTATTCAGATACCAGGTTATTATACCTGACAGAACAAATCTCGAGCCTTCTGTTTTATTCTCTGTTATGTTTCCACTATTGCTCCCAAGGTGAGATTGTCTGAGACTACATAGCAACCAGCAAATGGACAAAAGAGCAGTGGGAGAGTGAGTTGTGGTGGCATTTGTGAATAGAATGACGTTGTTCTGGAGGTGATTTCAACACCAATATAATAGATGCACAGCAGGAGACTGGCTCCACTTTATGCATTTTTGATTGCTGACAAAATAGTAATATTACATTGGTGTGTTTGATGAGAGCGACACACGTGTGATTAAACATTTTAAACACAGACCTGAAAACAACAAACAGAAGTTTGTGCATGGTAATCCAGGAAGTCCTTGTCTTTTTATATTATTTATAGACGTGTGCTGGTCTAAGCTGGTGGTCTCCACTTTAATCAAATAAAAACATATCAATAAACAAATAGTCTTGCTGTGGTTAGAAATATTAAGATCTTTGTAGAATTAATCTACAGTCAGCCTGAGTATTTGCATCAGAGATATTTGTTAATCATCCTTCTACTCTAAAAAAGCAGTTGGATACAGATGGACTCATCAAAACAACGCAATAGCCATTAACAACTCATGATCACAGCACAGAGCATCACTGAGCCAATCAAATGTTTGGAGAGTAAGCAGCTCTTAATTTATAAACCAATCAGTACCAACGAAGGAGCCAAAAGGGAAAACTGAGTGGAATCAGACCGTTTGGAATCTTTAGGATTGTTCTGTTGAAAATGGGCAAAGTCTCTTCAACAGATGCACAAAGCGTCATGGGTCAGTGGAGCCTGACTCTCAGAAACTCCATCCTTTCCTTCATCAGAACCAGCTTCTACTAATTACTCATTTAGCTATGGCCGGGTGACAGGTTCGGACATACACAATAATCAGTCTCGTAGGAACTGAGAAAGAGAGAGAGTAAACAAAAAAAAACATGAGCTCAAAAAAGCTTCAAAACTCTCCATCAGCAATCTAGCAAAGCCCCATCCCCAGGAAATACTGCTGTATCCTGCACAAGGAAGCGTCCACTGTCAGGTAAAGTGTTTGAGAAGTCACATGAAGGTCAACAGCAGCGTGCAGGATTAAGAGAGCATGTTCTGTCTGTGTTAACCTGGAGCAACTGTAAACTTTCTCTGAGCCTGCTGGGTTAGGACTTGTTCAGAAAATAAATCCAAAAACACCACTAAATACTTGTAAATCTAGTCGACAAAAACACAATGCCAGTTTGAAAAAGCAGACTCTAAGCATCTTCTGGGAAGAACACAACTTCC
>BJFM01009338.1:0-10306 GCA_016586285.1 Arothron firmamentum
AGGCAGCCGTGCCGTCTGGCCAGCAGAGCAGCTCCTCCATGAGCGTGTGCAGATCTGAGGGGGCGTTTCTGCCCCCTGGTGGCAGCTCACCGTACAGATGTGAGCCTTTGCGCTAGCAGATGTGAGCAGCTGCAGGGAAGCTGACAGCTGCAGGGGTTTCCCACAGTGACCTGCAGGGGTGGCGCCACCCTCCGGGCTGACCCTACCTTTGCTCTCCACTCCAGGTCCAAACACACGGACTCCACTGGCGTCCACGGCCGGCTCCACATTCAGCCTTGCTGGGAAGTTGGGCACGTCCTGGCCGCCGTACCGGATGGTGAGGGTGTAGGACCCCGGGTACAGAGGGATGTAGGTGATGGTGTAGGTCCCGTCTCCGTTGTCTTGGATGTGGACCTCAGCCTCTGTGCCGCTGTCCGAAATGATCTCGATGGTCAGGTCAGCCGGACCCGCGTTCGTACAGTCAACAAAGAACTCCCCTTTCTCGCCGACTCTGGCGCGCTCCAAACCTGGGCCGGAGCAGCGCACCTGAGGGGAGGGTCAGCGTTAGGAACATGCAGGTCCTCGTGTCTCTGCGCCCGTGAGGCAGAGCTGCTGACCTTGGATGGGTCAGGGGCTGGGTAGGCCGTGGGGCTGAAAGGTGATCCAGGGATTGGCACGCCATCGTAGGTCAGCTCAACCTGGTACGGCCCCGCCTCCCGAGGAATGAACTTCACCTGGCTGGTCTCTGGACTCAGGCCCGGCTCAACCTGCAGAGGACAGACCTTACATGCAGCCTTTCCTGCAGGTGGTGCTAAAAGGAAACCTGTGGTTGGAGCCTGATGGTGGTCCGGAGGAGCTTCTCATACCTTGCTGGCCACCGGTTTTCCCGATGGGGCCGTCACCTTAGCACCGACTTTGCCCTGACCTCCAGCACCTTTTGTTTTGACGGCGATGTCCTGGTCTTTGCCCACAGTCATCTCTGCAAACACAAACATGGAGGACGTGTGTCACCATCAGCCTGGAGCAGGACTGAGCAAACCCCCCAGGGTTCTGGTCTTAACCAAAAGCAGGTGGGTCTCAGTCAGAAAGAGCAGTTTTCCTGCTCTCAAACAGCTGAAGTCAGGACGGGCGGAGGTGTACGCACTGTCCCCCAGGCCGGCCACGCTGATCTTGCTCAGGTCCAGCGTGGGCGCCACAGCAACACTGAACGGACTTTTGGGAACATGATCCCCACCGTAGGTCACGGCCACGCCGAGAGGACCCTGAGGACACCAGGACCAGGATCAGCTGCAGCTGAGCAGTCTGGAGGCCAGGAGCGGCCAGCCGTGGGGCTCAGGTCCTACCTGCTGCACAGGGGTGTATTTGACCGTGTGCGTGTTGTCGTGGTTGTTGATGATCTCCACATCTTTGGCAGCTTCTGCTTTGGTGGGGCCACTGAAGGTGCAGTCCAGGTTGGCTTTTCCGGCTCCTTTGGTGCTGACAGTGAAGTGAGTGGGCTTGTTCAGCTCCACACCTGCAGGGGCACAAACACAGGAAGCTCATTCCGAATCAGGACGCTGGAGGCGAAGGTGTGACCTGGTGTCTACCGGAGCGGCTGAGTCCTGGTCCTTCAGCCTTCACTTTACTGGCATCATGAGCAGGATCCACCTTGATCCTGATGGGGGTCATCGGGATGGCCTAAACAACAGCAACGTGACCTCAGAGCATCGGATGCGGCCAACGCACGCCGGCGGTCCCGGACTCACCTGGTCAGCAAACAGGACCATGATGGTGTAGCTTCCAGCTCCAGGAGGGGTGTACTTCACCGTGAAGGTGTCGTTGTCGTTCCTGATGATGTCAAAGTCGATATCGGCCTCGGCCGGTCCGACCACGCCAGGAGCGCACTTGATCCCAATGCTGATGTCACCTGAGGGAGACGACACCATCAGCTGAGGAGCCTTCACCCTGCAGCTCTGAGAGCTTCAACAGCAGAGCAAACGAAGCCAAGGCTGCCTGGCTGGCTGACCTGTGGCAGCAGCCACTCAGGTCAGCAGGCATTCAGGTCCGAGCCTGGCCACAGGAAGCAGCCGTGAGCTGGACCACTGGTTAGGGTTAGGATATGGTTGGTTGGGGTTAGGATAGGGTTAGGGTTGGTCAGTGTTAGGGTTGGTTAGGGTTAGGGTTGATTAGGGTTGGTCAGGGTTAGGGTTAGGGTTGATTAGGGTTGGTCAGGATTAGGGTTGGTCAGGGTTAGGGTTGATAAGGGTTGGTCAGGGTTAGGATTGATTAGGGTTAGGGTTGGTCAGGGTTAGGGTTGATTAGGGTTGGTTAGGGTTAGGGTTGGTCAGGGTTAGCGTTAGGGTTGATTAGGGTTAGGGTTGGTTAGGTTTGGTCAGGGTTAGGGTTGATTAGGGTTGGTTAGGGTTAGGATATGGTTGGTTGGGGTTAGGATAGGGTTAGGGTTGGTCAGCGTTAGGGTTGGTTAGGGTTAGGGTTGATTAGAATTAGGGTTGGGTTGGTTGAGGGTTAGGGTTGGGTTGGTCAGGGTTAGGGTTGATTAGGGTTAGGGTTGGGTTGGTTGGGTTAGGAAAGGGTTGGTCAGGGTTAGGGTTGATTAGGGTTGGTCAGGGTTAGGTTTAGGGTTGATTAGGGTTGGTCAGGGTTAGGTTTAGGGTTGATTAGGGTTGGTTAGGGTTGATTAGGGTTGGTCAGGGTTAGGGTTGATAAGGGTTGGTCAGGGTTAGGGTTGATTAGAATTAGGGTTGGGTTGGTTGGGTTAGGAAAGGGTTGGTCAGGGTTAGGGTTGATTAGGGTTGGTCAGGGTTAGGTTTAGGGTTGATTAGGGTTGGTTAGGGTTAGGGTTGATAAGGGTTGGTCAGGGTTAGGATTGATTAGGGTTAGGGTTGGTCAGGGTTAGGGTTAGGGTTGATTAGGGTTAGGGTTGATTAGGGTTGGTTAGGGTTAGCGTTAGGGTTGATTAGGGTTTATCAGGGTTAGCGTTAGGGTTGATTAGGGTTAGGGTTAGGGTTAGGGTTAGCGTTAGGGTTGATTAGGGTTAGGGTTGATTAGGGTTGGTTAGGGTTAGGATTGATTAGGGTTAGGGTTGGTCAGGGTTAGGGTTAGGGTTGATTAGGGTTAGGGTTGATTAGGGTTGGTCAGGGTTAGCGTTAGGGTTGGTTAGGGTTAGGGTTGGTCAGGGTTAGGGTTGATTAGGGTTGATCAGGGTTAGCGTTAGGGTTGATTAGGGTTAGGGTTGATTAGGGTTGGTTAGGGTTGGTCAGGGTTAGGGTTGATTAGGGTTGGTTAGGGTTAGGGTTGGTCAGGGTTAGGGTTGATTAGGGTTGGTTAGGTTTGGTCAGGGTTAGGGTTAGGGTTGGTCAGGGTTAGGGTTGATTAGGGTTGGTTAGGTTTGGTCAGGGTTAGGGTTGATTAGGGTTGGTTAGGGTTGGTCAGGGTTAGCGTTAGGGTTGGTCAGGGTTAGGGTTGATTAGGGTTGGTTAGGTTTGGTCAGGGTTAGGGTTGATTAGGGTTGGTTAAGGTTGGTCAGGGTTAGGGTTGATTAGGGTTGGTTAGGGTTAGGGTTGGTCAGGGTTAGGGTTAGGATAGGGTTATCCTCGTTTGCTTTCAGGAGAGGACATGCAACCGCCTCCATCTTAATGCACTCGTGCGCTGGGCTTCACCTTGACCCGCCTCTGAACAGTCCACAGTGAAGTACGTGGGCTCGAAGGCCTTCAGACCAGACTTGGCCACCCCGGGACCCGAAACCTTGACCTTGTTTGGATGGCAGCCAGCTCCGATGTTCATCTGCCGTCAGAGACAGGACAGCTGAAGAACGACTGACCAACAGAAGGCTGCAGGGGTAGGGGCGCTCACCCTGAACGGGCTGTTTGGGATGTTGACGCCGCCCCAGGAGATCATGGCTGTGTGCTTCAGCGGCTTGCGTGGGGTGTAGCTGCAGCTGTACGTGCCGTTAGCGTTGTCTTTGACTTGGACATCCACAGGAACACCTTCACCATCCTGCAGCAGCAAAGACACGGTGGAGCAAACGTGCTGAATGTGTCTGACGGTTCTTCTCCGTCCGTCAGTCGTACCTGAGCCACAATCTTCAGAGGAGCTTTCCCTCCGTGTTTGGCGTCGACGGTGAACTCGGTGGGCTTCCCCACAGCCAGCCCGCTGCTCTGGAGGCCGGGCCCAAACGCCTTCACCTGCCACCAACATGCGACGCTCGTTAGCGCCTTTAGCGGCTGACAGCAGCGCGGCGGCTAGCTCACCTTGTCAGGGTGGAAGTCTTTGCTGGGGGCGCTGACGATCTCAGCCATGAAGGGGGAGTGCTGGATATCTTCATTGTTGCACAGCACGTGCACAGCGTACTCCCCGGGCTCTGTTGGCCAGTAGCGCACGTCACACGAGCCGTCACCTTTGTCGTCGCATTCGATCTTGGCCTGAGACGGACCTTCAACCGAGAAACCTGGACACAGGAGAAAGGCCATGACGAGGGCGGTTCCAGCTCAGACTACAGGGAGCCCCGCCTCCACGCCACACTCACCCAGCGTACCGACGTCATCTCCCACAGCCTCCACCACAAAGTCGGCTGATTTCCCCACAACACCCCCCTCCAGACCAGGACCCCAGGCCCTGACCTTCTGCGGACCAGCCTCTGCACTGATCTTCACCTCAATGGGACTAAGATGAGGAAGACCAGGATCAATGATGTGGAATGTGGACGGAGTGGCGTCTGTGAGTGTGTGTGTGTGTGTGTGTGTGTGTGTGTGTGTGTGTGTACCTGCGGGGGATGTGCTGTCCACCCCAGGTGATGGTGATGCTGTATGTCCCAGGGGAGGTGGGGTAATATTCAAATCCATAGACACCATCTCCCAGATCTTTCCTTTTACATGGTTCCTCAAGACCCTCTGCAAAAAGGTGAAGGTCATCTCTGGGCTCATGAGCAATTGGCTTCAGCGTGCGGGAGGTTTCAGGGCAGATGCCGTTATGTGCACGTTAGCCTGACGTGACGTAAGGTCATGGAACTCACTGGGTCCTTTGATGGAGACCTTGAGTTCTCCAGTTCCTGCTCCTTTGGTGTAAACCTTGAAGTCGGCAGTCTCCTTCACCCTCAGGCCTTTGGGCTGCAGACCACGCCCCTTCGCCCTGCACAGGTTTGGATTACAGGCTGCAGACAGGAAGTGACACAATGAGAGACAATCTAACCAATCACATTCAAGGTCGAAGCAGCAGACACAAAACACTGGAGAGAGAAGAGCCAAGCCCATCCAGGAGCTGGCTGGGCCTTCACAGCCCACAATAAAGCATCCATTTACCGGCTTCGTTTAGATTGAATGAAGACGCGTCTTCTGAACACTTTAACCTTAACGCAGCAGCGACAACACGGAGGAGAAAGAAACCAAACATGGAAATACACACAGGAAGAGTCCGGCAGCGAGGTCCACACAGATCCTCAGAAACAGGAAATGACAGCAGCAAGAGGCGGCTCCAGAGAGCAGAGAGATACCACCAGGTCTCTACCAGGAGAAGAGGAGGAGGAGGAGGAGGAGAAGGAGCAGGAGGAGGAGGAGGAAGGACGGTAGATAAATGTGAGGAAATGAAGGACAACAGGGAGACAACTGCAAGCAAAGGACGGTGAGGTGAAAGCAGCTGAGCTGGAGGAGGTGAAGAACCAACCTTCTCCCACGTTGACGGTAAAGGGACTCCTGCTGATCTGACCTCCAGCAAAGGTCACAGAGATGATGTGCTGCCCCTCCTGGGTGGGTTTGTAGGTGCAGCGGTAGCTGTTGTTGCCTTTGTCCTCGATGGTACACTTCACCGTGTTGTTCTTGCCTGAGGGGTCCATGATGATCACCTCCACCTCGCCCACGCCAGCGCCTGACCAACACAGTGGACTTGTTGCCACAGAGCTTTGCAGAGCAGGAAGCTGCTGTTGCTGTCTGTCCCCACCTGCAGTGTAGACGTCAAAGTAGGTGGTCTTGTTGGCGATGTTTCCGGACGGCTCCAGGCCGGGCCCCTGGGCCGTGGCCTTACTGGAGTCCCCCTGAGCCATCCCGATCTCCACCTCGAAGGGACTCTTTGAGATGTGCTGTCCAGCAAACAGCACGGTCACCTGCAGAGCACAGCAGAGGCCTGTCTCTCATCTGAAGACTGAGACACCTGTCTCCAGCTCGTCTCAGGTTGGAGCTCTGGCAGCTGGGTCACACAGGTGAGCTGTGCCCAGACACCTGTACCGAAGGCGAGCTTCCTCTCAGCCCCCCACCCCTCTGCTGGTATGCGTCCCCCTTGTGGCTGGTGGCTGCAGGTTGCAGTCTTACCTTGTGCATCCCTGTGACTTTGGGGGTGTAGAAGACGGAGTAGGTGCGGTTCTTGTCATTGTTGGCCGTCACCTTAGCCTGAAGGAAAGGACAGAGGGATTTCAGTCACCTCAGAGACAACCGCAGCATCCGCAGCTACAGCTACAGCAGCCGCAGCTACAGCAGCAGCAGCAGCTACAGAAGCAGCCGCAGCAGCTGCAGCAGCTACAGAAGCAGCCATAGCAGCAGCAGCTGCAGCAGCTACAGCCGCAGCAGCAGCAGCTACAGCTACAGCAGCAGCAGCAGCCGCAGCAGCTACAGCAGCAGCAGCAGCAGCTACAGCTACAGCAGCAGCTGCAGCAGCAGCCGCAGCAGCAGCAGCTACAGCAGCAGCAGCTGCAGCAGCTACAGCAGCTTCACCTCCTCTCGGTGTCCTGCAGGGTCCTCCACGTAGACCAGAACCTCGCCCATTCCAGCGCTGATGGTTTCCACGGTGAAGACGGTCTTCTTCATCACAACGTTCCCCACAGGTTCCACACCTTCAGAGGGACAGCATTTCTCAGCAGAAAGCAGGTCCAGAGGTTCTCTACATGCATGGTACCAACAGTGTGGAACCGTTCTGCGGGCTTCTCCAGGGTTCTCCGGGGTTCTCCGGGGTCACCTTACCTGGTCCGTAGGCTCGAGCTTTCTTGGGGTTGAGTTTGGGTCGCAGGGGTGCGCCGGGCTTGAGCTTGGCTTTAGGAAACTGGGACAGGTAGGTCATGACCGAGTGTTCATCCACGTTGGGGTCAACGATCTCCTCGGGGGTGATGACCTGCGAGGTGGAGGCGGGAAGATGGGAGCAGGTGAAAGAGAGCATGGTGCTAATCCATCTGGAAGGTCATCAGCCGCTGGTGGTGGTGGTGGTGGTGGTGGCCCTGCTCTAACGCTGCCCTGGACGTGCACGTCAACCTCACCTGCGGGATTCCCAGCCAGTCGTCGGCCTGTTGCATGGCCTCGCGAGCGTTGTCCACTGGTTTGGACTGGTCCCACTGGTCCCAGTCAGGACACAGACCTGCAGGCAACACTGGACGTGAGCTGCAGCCACACCCTTCTGACACCATCAGCAGCTCAAGTCAATGTGGATGAGACCCTGCAGCACGTAAGCCCCGCCCACCCAGCCAACCTCGCCACCCCAGACCTGACCTCCCGAGCATCTAACTCCGGAGGTTCATTCTGACTCCGCCCCCGAGGCCACAGAGGGTCACCTGGTGCACAGCTGTCCACCAGCGCTCCCAGGGCCTGGCCCGTCTGCCAGTCCCGGTTGAAGTTGGTGATGGGCAGCTCTGGGAGCTTGTTCTGGATCCATCCCAGCAGCCTTTGCTTTGGAGTCTTTTGCTTGCCATCGTCTGCCTCCTCCTCCTCGTCCCACATGGGCATGGAGATGGAGTAATGGAGGATCAACGTCCAGATCAGGCCCAGGATCAGCTTCAGGTTCCCGTCCACAATGGCTTTAGAGTCTAGTAGAGAAGGAAACACAGGTGTGATCAGAGGTGATGCAGTCGTGTTCCAGCACCACCTCCCATGAGCAGCAGCTGCGCCTGGACTCTAACCTCAGACCTGGGCTGGTCCTCCATCCCTGGTGGAGCACACAGCTGGAAGGACAGCTGCTCAGTCACCATTTTTAACTTCTAGAGACAACCTCAACAGGTCCGCCTCCACCTGAGGTGGGAGGAGCTTACAGACCGCCGCCCAGCTCAGGGATGATGTGCTGACAGGAGGCCTGAAGGTGGCGTGGATGCTACCACCCGCTGGAGCAGAGACCTGAGCTCAGCTCCGTCAGCGCTGACACACACAGGAATGTCTGCTGATTCCGACAGAGCCGAACACGTCAGGAATCCGCAGCGTTCCAGCAGCCCCACCGAGCCCTTATAGGGACACGGAGCCTGTGACTCACCCCCCACCCCCCCACCCCCCCGGCTGCACGTCTGGGAGGGAAGAGCTGTGGGAACAACGTTCTCGCCTGTGTCAGCGTTCATGTTTGCCCCCAAAGCTGCCTTGACTCACCTGACCCCAATGACATCAGACGACCTCTGACCTGCAGGCCGACCGAGTCCAGCTGGAACATTCAGCTTGTTCTGTAACATCTGGAGCAGATCCAGAGGTGCCACTCCTAACATCAGAGGAGGCCCAGAGGAGGTGCCACCTCAGGCCTCCTCCACCCTCCTCTGGGCCTTCACCCTCCTCCACCCTCCTCTGGGCCTCCACCCTCCCCAGGCCTCCTCTGGGCCTTCACCCTCCTCAGGCCTCCTCTGGACCTTCACCCTCCCCAGGCCTCCTCTGGGCCTTCACCCTCCTCAGGCCTCCTCAGGCCTCCTCCACCCTCCTCAGGCCTCCTCCACCCTCCTCAGGCCTCCTCTGGGCCTTCTTCACCCTCCTCAGGCCTCCTCTGGGCCTTCACCCTCCTCAGGCCTCCTCAGGCCTCCTCCACCCTCCTCAGGCCTCCTCTGGGCCTCCACCCTCCTCAGGCCTCCTCAGGCCTTCTCCACCCTCCCCAGGCCTCCTCTGGGCCTCCACCCTCCTCAGGCCTCCTCTGGGCCTTCTCCACCCTCCCCAGGCCTCCTCTGGGCCTTCTCCACCCTCCTCCACCCTCCTCTGGGCCTTCTCCACCCTCCCCAGGCCTCCTCTGGGCCTCCACCCTCCTCAGGAGGAGGAGCAGCAGCAGCAGATGTTCTGGGCTCCTCCAGGTTTCTCCAGACTTCTTCTCTTTGCTCGGCAGCATCAGTTCAGCTCAGGATGAAAATATTCTAGACAACAAACGGCAGCAGAGCTGCTGCTTCCTGCTCTCCCTCCCTCCCTCCTCCCTCGCCCCCTCGCTCTCTCCCTCCTTCCCTCCCTCCTCCCTCCCTCCTCTGGAGAAATGTTCCTCCTGGTTTTTCGCCTTAAAAGGGCAGAAACAAAGTGGATGGTGGCCGGCCTCCAGCTGCTGGAGCTCCGGTTACAGGAGGAGGGACGACAGGAAGAACGTGGAGGGCAAAGACAGAGCAGAGCGAGGGAGGGAGGGAGGGGGCGGGGGAGGGAGGGAGGGAGCGAGAGAGCGAGCGAGGGAGGGAGGGAGGGAGGGAGGGGGCAGGAAAAGTGCTGCGTGCAACATTCTTTCAAACCCAAACTGACAAGAGAGGATGAGATGGATCCAACTGAGGAGGAACCAGAACCAGAACCAGAACCAGAACCAGAACCAGAGGAGATGAGGGCTGAGCCTCCGAGAGGGAAACGAAGAGGAGCAGAGGATGAAGGGGGGGGGTCCAGCTGACAGCCGAGGCCCCTCTGGTGTGATGTCACAGAGGGGGCCAGCACGCTCCGCTAACGCCCCCCCCCACGCTACAGGAAGTTGCGCCCTACGATAGCGGGTGGCAGGAAGTGAGCTATTTAGACGGCTATCAGCCCAGACGGCCTCCAGAACTCAGGCTGGGCTGATGAGCACGCTCGGGTTCTGAGCAGAACCAAAGCGCCACATGGTGGTCGTGCAACAGCGCCACCCACTCAGGCGGTGCTGGTGCCTGACACTCAAACCAGTGATGCCACTGGTTGGTCACCAGTCAGCCCAGAGACGTGGTGGAGGCCTCCACCACGTCTCTGGGCTGACTGGTGGAGGCCTGGTGGGCCTCCAGCGCAGCACCACCCTCAGCTGATTTAGGCTGCACCAGCAAAAGAAAAGAATAGACTAAAACCTAAATCTGTGTTTGCTGAGACCAGTGAAACCAGGACAGCAGCTCTGCAGCCCCCCAGGAGAGCTGGGGGGGTGTCATGATTATGACTGGTTCTCCACCACTGGTCCTTCCTGTCCCACAGCGGGACCCTGGGCTGGATGTTTGGGTGGGGATGAAGCTCAGCAGGTTTGGAGGCTTCTTCTCTCATGAAATAAAAGCTAATTTATTAGCATTCATCTTCCAGCGGCTAACAGACTGGAGCTTCCTGCTGGGTCCCCTCAGGCTGCTCTTCAGGGACCCTCACTGGTCTGCAGGATCATGGGTGAGGCCTCACTGGTCTGCAGGATCATGGGTGAGGCC
>BJFM01009364.1:3769-20339 GCA_016586285.1 Arothron firmamentum
ACACACACACACACACACACACACACGTACCTATCTCTTTCTCACACACACACAACCAGACACGCGCGCGCGCGCACATAAACTCGACCAGGACCGTCTTACGTCACATCCTCTTCAAATTTGTCATTGGTGGTTGTAGTTTTTCTCTGTTAGCTCCAAGTCAGCCAATTCCACTTTCAAAATAAAGGCACGAAATTAATCTCTTCAGCTACCCCTGCGGTCTGTATTGCAGATTCTCTGGCAGGCGGAAACACCCCAATCCCTCTGAGTTTTTCTAAAGTAATGTGTACAAGTCTTGATATGTCCTTTAACTTATAAAACTAGGAAATTCTCATTAAAACTTAAAAAAAGTTGGGTCGAAATATAAGCGAATTCCTCTATCGAAAATAAACGCACATTAATGTACATATCGTAAGTTATTTATCAACTAATTTTGTTTAGATAGCCCCAAATATTACTCTTATAATTCATATTTATCGCAGGGGAAGTTTTAATTTGAAAATTAATCCGGAAGTCTACCTTATTAGCTAGCTTGCATTGATGCTGAAAGGTAGTGGGTAACAAGTGTAGCAGCTACGGCTGGAATAATATTGTTTTGTTGTGGGGATATGATAAAAAACTTGCAGGAAACCACTAGTAATACAATTAAGCATTTTAGTTATTGCTTGGGGGTAATTAAACGACTTTTATCTTCCAGGTTTTCCCGGAACCGAGGGGCGATAGCGAGTGTCAAAGGAATATTACCGAGTTTATTAACGGCTGCGGTTCTTTCGGTGTGGAGGTGAGTTGACGCTACAATATGTTAATTGCTGATAAGTTCATTTTTTTACGAAACCTCAACAGACACGTAGTTATAATTTATAGACATTTTAAAACGCCTACATCCTGCTTTATTGTTGATTGTGACGTGTTTTATAAGCTGCTGTTAATGTTCGCCCTGTACTCCTACTTAAAGCAATAGTTATTGTAGTCAGGAGCGGAGTCATCATTGTTGTGGGGGCGGGACGTTCTTCAAGAAGGCATAACCAAAAAACTGCAGTCTAGCACAAAATGCACCAAAACACATTCGCTTTTTCATGAAATAGAGACTGAATTTACTGCACACCCCTAACTCCCCCCTCCATTTCCCCCAGGGTTATATTCGTGCACTTGTTCTATATGTCAGATTGAGTCAGTTGGACTATCTCCTGCATAGATAGCTACATAGATTTTACAATGTCTGAATGCCACCAAAGGAAATGAATCTTCATGTTTATACTTCTAACAAATGACTAATAGCTGTGCTGCGGTCCTCTTTCATACAGATAGCAAAAGGAACATAACTTATTTATTGTCTATAACTACCGGTAGTCAAGAATACTTTTTTGTGTACCAATACTTTTTGTCTTCTCCAGAAAAATATGAGCATCCACATTTTGTGATCTGTTTTTCTTTTAATTACTATTATTTTTGTGAGCTTTTGAGTAGTGCAGAGCCCAAAAAGCAAATGATCAGCCCAGAAAGTTCCCACTTCAAATATTTCCTCCAGACTTTCCTTTTGAAACTTCAAATGCTTAATCAGGGATATAGAGGTTGGGAGTTGGTTTGTTAAAAAAGTGACTGATGTAATGCAACAGGCCATGCATTGAGTAGATTTTCCAATCAAATTGATTAGGGGCCTGTCAGCCCTGTCGCTAGCAGCCAAGGTCTCCATTAGCAGCAGTCTGTCTGACATCATTGTAGTAATTCATCCAGAGTCATCACACAAGCAGAGGACGAACCAGACAGAGGAGGTTTACAGAGCGACGTGAAGGAGTTCTGACGCCATGATTCAACTGAGCTTTACAATTTGCCAGACCATACACTTAGCTTCTGCTCTTCATTAAACGGTTATCGATCCTGCACCTTTACGTGTTCCCTTTTATAGCATCATCGATCAAACATTAAGTGAATCATAAGTTGTTGAATTGCAAAGTGCCAAAAAAAGCTTTCAAAACAAACACAAAGCAACTATGGCGAGTACAACAGCAAAAAAAGGAAAAAAGAAAACCCGAACAAAACACAGCGACTCCCTTTTAGCCTCACAATTACTGACTGAGCCATTTGAGAATTCCAGTATTCAATTATGACATTATTCCCATCATGTCCAGGGTGTGGTTGTCCTCCTCACTTGCTGCATAATGGGCTTGGTTCCATCACCTCCTACCACTCTGATCAGTTTTTTAATTGTGATTAAAACAAGTAAATTGCATCATGTCTACTTGCCTATCAAGAAATTGATATTTTATGATATTTCTATGCGTTTATTGCAGAAACCTATTGAATACTTTACATTATGTAGTGGCTCACTGCCAGCAAATGACAAAAGTGTTTATAAGTCCTGAGAAACATACTGCCATCTGACTACTAATAAGTCTCTGCAAATAAACCAAGAATGTGATCTGTATCAAAGACTGTATTAATGATTTAAAAAAAACAACAACAACAACAATTTAGTGGCCTACAATGCTGCTACTCTATGCTCTGGGAAAGCAGGAATCAGTTAGTGTGTGGCGTACACAAGATTAGGGGCCTTCGGAGGTATTTCGTGTGTGTGCGCGTGTGCCTGTGTGATGGGAAGATTACAAGGGGAAGATCAGACTTAAGACTAATCCTGTTCCAGACTACAGTCTCGACACAGAATTTCTTTATCAACTTGATTTGACAACATAAAGTAATAATGGACCGTAATGCGTAGTGTTGATAGTGTATATGTATGTTATTTTCTGCAATGCACCCTTTAAGACTTGTTTAAAATATATTTTACCCTCTACTTTTTTTTCTCCTTTTAGCCTTTTGAGGTCAGTGACCTGCTACAGGGGCTAAACTTCTCCAAGGTCCTTAATACTTTGGTTGCTCTTAATAAAGCTACTGAAGGTATGACTGCTGTCTTTATGCATGTTTTTTCATCTTATTACATTTCTTAATCTGGCTTTTATGTGTATATTTGTCCATATCAAGAGTGCTGCATTATATGGTCGATATGAAGTGTATTTCTTCTTTCAAACACTTGCAGCAGTGTTGCTCTGTCTCTCATTTGATATCTGTGTTTTCTTTGTTCTTTTTTTGTATCCCAGCAATATCTTTTTTAGATCAATTTCGAAATAATTGTTTTTCCCACAACATATATTGACAAATGAGTGGTTGTTCAAAGCCCAAGCCAAATTTATTTGGCTGCGCAGGCCCAGTTTCCACATTATTTTTCGAGTGTTATGGGGCAAAACCCAACAGTAGGCCTTCGTCTTCCTGTTTGGATAACCCTTGTTTTGTAAATCAAGCAGAATCAGCTCCATATTAAGCAGTGCTGACACAGAACCTGACAATGTGTATTGTCATTTAATATAGGTTTAGTAATAATATGGAATATTTGCTTCTTAAGTGTTTGGAGTTAAAGGTTTTAATATAAGACTAGAATTTACATACATAGGGGAGTAATTTAATACTTTACCTGACTATTAATATACCTAATATTCATGTTTAGAGGTTCCTGAAGACAATGTATGTGTTCCTCCCTCATCAACCCTAAGGATTAAGTCATTTGACTCTCTGAACACTCAGAACACTCGCTCATCTAAACCGCTGCAACCCCAGTACCGCAGTTTGGTAAGTTACCATGACAACACAGCTTATGATTCATTAGCGCAGACCAACCTTAAAGTAAACTGACACTGCTGTCCTTGTAACTAGCTTATATTTATTATTTGTCTCTTTATCATTGTTTTTGCAGGATATGTCAGAGGGCAACGGCTGTGGAAACCTGCTGGTCAAGGCGCGCTTTGCCTTCCAGCAGTCAAACGAGGACGAGCTGTCTTTCTCAAAGGGTGACATTATCATTGTAAGCCGACAGGAGGATGGGGGCTGGTGGGAAGGTTCGCTCAATGGAAAGAGCGGCTGGTTCCCCAGTAACTATGTGCGAGAGTTGAAAGGAAGTGGTATGCGCCCTCAGTCCTCTCTACACTTAAATTCATTGTATCAGTATGGCTGTTGGAAATATATTTGGCCAAAAAGACCACAGACTCTAATCTGCTGGCCTAATTCAAGATGTGTATTATCTTTCCCAAGCATTTGCCAAACATGCAGATACACATAATTGACTGTGATTCATCACGCTCACTGCTGTGGTCCAGGTTAAAGAGATTTAGATCGCATTACTGAGTGTTCACAATAAATTAATGGCATTTATGTGCAATGTCTACTATTAAGAGATAAAAACGATAAATAGAATTAAAATGCATTTTATTTATCTACCATTATTTTGCAGAACAAAGCAGTTTTTTTTGTCTGCATTACATTTGCTGATCTGATTTCAAATTGTTAAGGCTTGTTTTTGTTGCTGATTGGGCTTGTGAAATTCATGGATCTTGATTTTGTGTTTGTTTCTGAGGAGGGAAGGAAGGAAGCTCCATGAGTGCACAAAGACAGGAAGTTCCAGAGCTGCTTGTAAAGAGGAACTTCCTGAATGAACAAGAAGCATGATATTACTGAGGAATGGTAGATTCATATCCTCAAAGTTTGATACATAAAAAGAAGGTTTGCAGTAGATAGGTCATTAATCAAAATATTCAGATAAAATCATGTGCAAATAAGAAACCTTTTATTTTTATACCTTCGTGTTGTAAAAAGATGGTTCAGAAACATGATGACTGAAGAGGATTCATGCATTTCTGAAAGAATAATTTAGCCATTCCTTTTTAAATTTCAGATCAGGTTACTAAATATGTGACATAGATAAAAAGGGCAATGAACTAATAGTGCTCTTAGTTAGCTCTAGTACGGCTTTGCTATGTAGCATTATTACAGGAAATAAGCAAACCATTTGGAGATTATCTGACCATTACAAGCACTGCCAGCTGTTCTAGCTTTATGACATTTTCCATTGTCCTGCTACATTATTTAGTGATGAGTCTCAAAATTTACACTTTTTTGTCTTTGCAAGTTTTTGTTAATTACATTTGCTTTTCACAGTTATATTTTATTAAGGATGTAATAGCTAATATGGATTCATTGTTTTATTGTGATGTGATTTAAGTTGATTCAATTGTATAATATCTAATTTACTCTCTGTATTTTCCTCTAAATAGACAAGGCTTCAGACAAGCCAAGGTCTTCCACCATTAGAAGTCCCCCCAAAATATTTGACACCGCCATCATTACTAAGACCTACTACAACGTGGTGAGAAACACTGCACATTTTTGCTAGAATTAATTTTATTGTGATGATAACGAAATACATTTTTTACTTTTTTCATTTTTTATTTTTATTTTCTAGTATAACACAGACACCAAGGTATTTATAGTGAATATCCTAAATTTTTTTTTAGTAAATTTATGGTTAAAGTGTCTGGATTGTTATATGTGCTTCTTCTTTGAGGGATTGTGATAGAAATTTAAAAAATCCGTATTCATTCAGTTAATCGCTGGTAAACTGTGTCTACGTGTGTAAAACCATGTGATCACCTCTTGTGCCTGTGTGTGTCTGTGCGTACATGTGCAAAAGTAGCAGATGCAATGTAGGTTATTTCTTCCATCCCAGTGGTTTCTGGGGCAGCCTTGCCCCTGGGTTAGCTTTTGCCAGTGTGTTTGAATAATGCAACAAGCTTTAACAGTCTTACCAGTCGACCCATCTCTGCTTGGATCTGATTCTGTGAGTCTGGCCCTCTCACTCTAAAAATAACCCAATAAAAGCCAGTGCAAGAAGCCACCCAAATATAAAGAGCATGTGCCAAAAGTTTTTGCCTTCTTATCAATGTAATATTATGCTTTGCTTGTGGGCAGATATGAGGTCTTTCTGCCCTTCCAGGTCTTTCTTTGCTAAAACAAAGGTTTTTGTTGAGTTTGACTTTGCAGTCTTTTGCTGTGAGCTGGTATGACAAAGTTATACAATTTGGGTTTAGTGATGCACAAGGAAGCATGAAGAAAGCCAACATTTGTTGAAACTGATTACAGTTGGTTTTTATTTGTTCTTTGTTGCTTGTCTTCTGACAAAATGAAACCATTACACCAAAAACCATATTTTTTCCATCACTGTTTACTATGGTGTTGAAACAGAACCAGCGTACAATTTACCACAAGTACAGTAGAGAGCAGACAGTACACTGAAACTATGTGACACAAAAATTCCCATCACGGTTTTATTTTGGCTGATATTTGTTGTTAATGTATGTGATGCTTATCATTAGTCTGACGGGTTTCTAGGTCCTCCAAAACATTCTTGAAACAGAGACAGAATTTTCGAGGGAGCTGCAAAGTGTCCTGGGCTCATACCTGCGCTCCCTTCATCCCACAGACAGGTACAGATATGGTCATATCTCTTAATTGTAGTTAAGTGCATATGACAATAGTTGAATGTCTTACATTTTTTCTTATTGGATGAATTTCAGAAAGAATATACATAGATATGAAAATGATATTTAATGAATGATCTGCATGCTTTTTTGTCTCTTATCTGCTCTGTTTTGTAGAGTCAGCAGTGCTGATATCAGTCATATTCTGGGAAATTTGGAGGAGATCTCCACTTTCCAGCAGATGTTGGTTCAATCCTTGGAAGAGCACACAAAGTTAGTCTGCCAGTCTCCATCTGTCCATATAATGCTGTACACTTATATCATGAGGTCTCAGATAGTATTTTTTGATCTGTTTGTCTGTTCTAAGAGTTTTGATTAGCACCAAGAGATCTCAAAACTGAAATAACGTAATATAAACAGCCTGAAGAATGTTGAGTTAAGGCAACAGTTTGGCCTTGGAACTCAGATATACACAATTTAAATAAAATGGCATGACTTAAAAGCTGCAGAAACCCAGGTGAACTACTGCTGATTAAATCCTGATTGAACTCAGGATATTCCAATCCAAATGGAGCAGAGCAGTCAAGCAGACCCTTATGTTGGGCTGGCTGTTGCTAGGTAAAGCAACAGAAACACCCAGTGGTAGACTGCTGGAACAGCTGATCTGACAAGTGGTCACTAAGTCCTGTCAAGTTTTGGTATAATGTCAATCAACCAAAAGATAGAACCAGCCAGTATTCCTTATTTTTTTAGATTGCTTCACAGCGATGCAGTTGTCTATTCAGATCTTGAGAAGGCATGGGGCATAGTGGTTAGCACTGTTCCACTATGCTCACTAAGGTCATGAGGTTGATCCCCAGGTACAACAGGGCCTTTCTGTCTTGAGCTAGGATGCTCTGTTTTCCCCCACCATCAAAAAAAATCCTACAGGTTGAAATTGAATATAGGAAAGGATTTTTATCGTTATTGTTTTTTACTTTTCAATAAACAACCGTTTGTGTGTGTGCAGACTTCCAGAAAACCAGCAGAGGATCGGAGGGTTTTTTCTGAGTCTGATGCCCCAGATGAAGTCCATGTATGTGGCCTACTGTTCCAACCATCCATCTGCAGTCAGTGTACTCACGCAGCACAGGTAAAAAAAAAAATGCAGTTGGAATGAAAGACACAAGAAATGTGAAGAGAAGATACCGAGAACCAATGCGATTCTTCCAAAGCATTCTAATATGTTTTATGTGTGTCACAGTGAAGAACTGGGGGAGTACATGGAGTCAAAGGGGGCATCCAGTCCAGGGATCCTGACTTTGACCACCAGTCTGAGTAAACCCTTCACCAGACTGGAGAGATACCCTGCACTGCTGAAAGAACTGGACAGGCACATGCAGGTTAACGTCCAGTCATCTGTTGGCAAAAGTCATTAATTCCCGAATGCCAATAATAATAATAATATTATCCAACTTTTTAACGTTGGAAATTTATGAAAATGCCAGATAATTTCTTTTTACCTACAGTATGCTATTCAACTCAAAATTTAATTTAAAGCATTCGTCTTTTACTGTTTAAGCCACTTCACCATTGTGTTGCCTGAATTAAAACATGTACATGAAAATAAAAACCCCAAAACAAAACAGACTCTTAAGTTGAATGGATAGTGTTAGCAGGATAGTATGTGATTCCGGCTTTTCTTTGTATTGTAGGACCAGCATCCTGACAGAGCTGATCTCCATACTTGCATGACGGCCTTTAAAAGCCTTGCGGTAAGATCACACTTCTTACACTATTTGTTTCATAGTTCATATCGTGTCTTTCAAATGCCTCTGTGTCTGTTTAGACCCGGTGTCAGGAGATGAGGAAGAAAAAGGATCTGGAGTTACAAATTTTAACAGAACCAATCAGAAACTGGGAGGGGGATGACATCAAAACCCTCGGTCCAATACTGCACATGTCCCAAACTGTGGTCCACACACCAACCTGTCAGGTATCACCTCTATTGAACGTCTTTGCCACTTAGTCTCACTTCTGCAGAGACCAAATGAATTCAAGGGATCAACTAACAATACTTAAACAGCACTTTGTTTTTGCAGGAATTAAGTGAATGTTACCTGGTCCTGTTCCCACACACTCTGCTCATGCTTTCTGCCAGTCCGAGGATGAGTGGCTTCATTTATCAGGTACCTCAGCTCAAGTTGGGCTGCATTTATATTCTACCGACAGCAATGACAGTGCAACTAAATTGTTTTTTTTCCTGTTCAATAGAAACATTCAGTTCAGTATTCCCCTATGTTTTTCCACAGGGGAGGATGTCACTGTCAGGAATGCTTATCTCCAGGATAGAAGATGGAGAAAACCTGAGGAATGCCTTTGAAATCTCTGGTGCGTTATTTATCCAGGCAACTGTTGTATTCACCTGTTGAGCCTCATTATTTTAGAGCGCTTCTGTATCAGTGCATTCCTAAAAAATATGGAGAAGAATTTGGTGCTTAAAGGCTGTTCCTTATTCAGTTTCTTATGTGCCTCACAATTAAACTTGATTTACTGTTGTGCAGGTAGCCACAACGAGAGGATGCAGGTTGCCTGTAACACACAGCAGGATCTACAGGACTGGCTGGACCTTCTCACCAAACACACACACACTCCTGCTCCACACACACCTTCATACAAACACCAGTCTGTCTGCCACACAGTAAGAGCAGAGGCTTTCTTTAAAACTATGATGTTAATCTCGTATCTTGGTGAAACACAGGTAAAGTCTCATATTTCTGTTTCTGCTAGCTGCCCTCTCACCCTGGCACTCCCTCCAGATTGTCAGAGTCACATGGCGGGAGCGCAGGACAATTGTACCACACTCTTCCCCACCCATCCTCTTTTGGGACAGCCCACAGCAACAGTCTAACATGGGGGCCCTTGGAGCCACCAAGCACCCCAAAACCCTGGAGCCTGAGCTGCCTTCGGCCTGCACCACCACTCCGGCCCTCAGCTGCACATTGCCAGAAGGAGGTGTTCATTAAAGCTTCCTAAATTACAGTCATCCCCCCGACATGATTTTTCTCATAGTTGGATCTGACTGTGCACATTCTTGTGTCTCATCAAACTATCATAACAGCTGTTTTTCTGCCTTATTTGAAGGATATGAGTAAGAGTCCAAAGAATATGAAGAAGCTACTCCCTAAAAGGAAGCCAGAGAGGAAACCTTCAGAAGAAGACTTCACTGTGAGAAAAAGTAAGAAACACACAGAATTATCTCAGTCTAATCCCTCTTTGAGTCTGTTTTTTTTCTGTATTTTGTCATCGACAGTCTGCCTTTCTTTACTTTGTTAGTTTTTGAACTTTAACTACTGTTTTTGATAGTTAGCAAAATTCCTTCCGCATTAGAGATGAAGTAGTTAATTTTATATATTAATTCCCATTGGGTATGCTTGTACAACCATGTATATTAAAGCTTATTTTTCAGATCTGTTGTGGTAGTTGAGAAACTCGGGTTTGTGCATATATGCAGTAAGTGTAGTTTGGCTCGGTCTCTCAGGTACAGCTGCTCTAGAGGAGGATGCTCAGATACTGAAAGTAATTGAAGCCTACTGCACGAGTGCCAAAACACGGCAAACTCTAAACTCCAGTAAGTACACGCACAAACAGACACTCACACACACAAACACACACTGACAGGCTGCTAGCTGTCTCATTAACAATGATTTCTTTTCTGCTGTAACTTTAACAATGTGTCTCTCTTGTCTTTTTTCTCTTCCTTTCCCAACCTTTCCATTAAACATAATTTGATTTTTCCCATCTGCTTTAACACTATTTGTTAATATCCATTATTCCTGTGCCACACTCCTTCCAAAATGATTTGCTCTTCCCCTGATCCCCAACACACGTTCAAACCCCTTTTTGTTGCATTGTGGTCCAGCCTGGCAAGGGACTGACCTCATGCATAACCATGTACTTGCTGACAACAGTCTCACCGTGGCTGGTTTCCCTGGCAACCCACCCTGCTCTGACCAGTCAGAGGACTCGGATTATGACAGTATTTGGACTGCCACTAGTTACAGGACTGCCTCATTTTCCCGTAAGATATTTGGGTCATAATCTGCTGACCTAAGTCCTTGTCCTGTATGTGTCTGTTAGATATTTTAGTATTAGTTGTTTGTATTCTGTGAGTGTACAGCAATTTATTTAGTTTATACCACACAGCACAGTGTGTTATGCAACTTTCTTAAAAAATGCTTTCAATTGTATTCTGGTATTAAAAGTCATTTTTTGGCCATGCAGTTACTTTTACTGGGAACTAAAGTATAAACTTTTATTTTCCATGACTTATTTTTACTGTTGCACATCATCTCATGAGAAAGAAGAAATTTCAAAATTGTTTTTAACAAGAATTCAGATAATCTCCTAATTTCCACTTCCTAATTCTCTCTGTGTGACTAACACATGTTCTGGAAATATAATTTGTTCTTTTTTCCCCCCTATCTTCTGTGTGCACAAAGAAACTGTCATACCATGAATTGACTTTTGGTGCATTGATCTGCTGTTAAGCAGCAGTATCTCAGTCACCTGTGAAGTTAAGATGAGTCTGGATGAGTTTATCCTTTACACTGATGTCCCTGTTTCATCAGGCTCCAGCAGGAAGGATGTGCAGATGCTCTTTCCAGAGGAGGAGAAGATCATCATCGAGGAGACCAAGAGCAACGGCCAAACGGTGGTGGAGGAGAGGTAATGAAGAAGAGAATCATCTTTTCCTGATGCGCAGCAGTTGTAATTGGGGAAGCATTATTAACTCTGCCTGTGGAGGGAAGCGAGTCAATGTAAAAATAAAATATGTATAACATCAATATGCAGACATAAAGGAGTTGAACACCACCAACCACAGCACACAGACAATGAGAGCAGCCAAACCGATCTTCAGAGAAATGACCCGTGGTTTTCTGTCTGTGTAGTCTGTGGTGTTGGCTTAGCTTGTAACAGAACAGCCCGTGGTTATTGTTAGAACTGGGTTAACTGCGCACTATGAGAAATACATGTAATGTGGCACGCCTGATCAGACTGAACAGATAAGGAAATAGAGGATGATTTTGTGGTTCGCATGCAGCTTTAGATGTGCATTAAACTGATAATTGTAGCTGTGCTGATAACCCGCACACCCAGTGGTCGATTGTGTTTTTGTGTTCCTGCAGGAGCCTGGTTGACACTATCTACAGTCTGAAAGATGAGGTTCAGGAGCTCAAACAGGTGAGTGCTCCCATCGACGAGCACAGGCGCCATTGTTGCAGCAAAGTGAGATGTTTCCAATAAAATGCGCGACTTGGGGTACTTGGTACTTGCTGTTCATGCTGCCCCCCCCTCACTCTTCAAGGACAACAAGCGCATGAGGAGGACGCTGGAAGAGGAGCAGCGAGCGAGGAAAGAGTTGGAGCGGATCATCAGGAGAGTTTTGAAGAACCTGAACGACCCCAGCTGGGATGAGACCAACCTCTGAGATCAGTAGTTATCTCAGGGTCGTAGACAAGACTGTTTCCTGACCATTAGGGGCCAAAAGTCCAATAAAATGTTGTCAAGCCACTGTGGACCAAATGGACCATCAGCAAAGACTCACTGTTATCCTCTGAAGCCAAATTAGCTGGTAGGCGTGATGACATCACTCTCCAATGTGCTGCTTTGCCTTATTTGTTAACATTTGTTCCTCCTTTTTTCTATCTGGTTATCAACCAGGCAGTCTTATGCTTATTTGGATGAATGATGTGAGGACAGTATTGTCTTAACTGACCTACTGTGTGGATGAGAATATCAGAGAAATGATTTCTCACATGAAATCAATTTTAAAACGTATTTCCTCCTAAAATCAAGAGACATTATGATTTCTATTTTATGACCTTCAGCCACAGCCCTGCAAATACAATCTATTTAATATACATTTCAAAGTTACAAACACTTGAACAGTTTTGTGTTTTAAATTTTTAGATGAACATTTTGAAAATCAATAATATTTAATGTATAGTTGCTTCCAGGGTTATACACTTGTTTTCATATGAAGCACCCTAAACTGCACTGGCAAAGGTGAAGGTGCTAACTAAAGCTAGGTTAGGGCTCTGCAGTTCGTCCTACACCTCCTGGTGGGCCCAATTCAGAAAGGTTCCGGCATTTCAAACATTTTAAGAGTAAAGATCACAATCACAGAAATGCATCGCTGCTCTAAACAGGTCGACTGTGAAACAATTCCGGCCTTTACCCACCTAAAGCTGGAACCTCAGCTCTGCAAAAAGGACCTCATCTGAACACTTTTTCTGCATATGTGCTTGAAGTGAAAGATCAAATCACAAAATCCTGCTTATAACATTCAGATACACTATTTTAACACTACAGTACATGTCTCAGCGTGGTTTTGGTTTATTGTAAAATAACACTTGCTGCTAAGTTTCACTGACAAAACTACAAATCCAGCAGAAAGCTTTATTTCAAATTTGTATTTTTTCCAACACTTTACAGGGATAAGCAATAACTGAATTACAATCAAATGCAAAGGAAATATAGCCTTTTGTCAGACTTACACAAATTTTGCTTTAATAGAGGTTAATAACTCAATAAAACACTGACATGAATTGTCACAGCCACACAAATTACATCCCTTGTTTTTTAATGTAATCAAAAAATTCAACATGTGCTTTATTTTTCAAGACCAAAGTCCGAGCAATACACTGGAAAATGTTTTTAAATGCTTTTTACTCTTTTCCTAACCTATTGAATGTTTTCCTATGCATATGTTTTAATCATCTGTGGCTTTTGTGCGCTTTAATCCATTAAACTTAAAGAGTTTATTGGATCAGGTTTATTGGCTTACCGATCAGTGTAACGGGGATTTTGTGTGAAAAGGCGCCATTTTCGTCCTGAGCATCAGGTGACGTGCCTTGGGCAGAAAAAATTTCTTTGTTTTTCATATAATGTTTCAAACTTTTTCTTTCAGTTGGAAAATACTCACCTTAGCAATGCCGTGAAGTGTTCGTCACAGAGTCTAACTTATCTATCTACTGAAAATGTCTGATGTGAATGTTTCGTGTTTAATGTTATGATGGTGAAGCTGATTAGTTGCTATGACAACAACCGTCCCATTTATTTAAAATGTTTTTTTTTTCCAAAATAAAATGCCCCGTTGAAACTGTTTTGCATCCATAATTACCAGCATTGAGTGAGGTCAAAGTTCATAAGACATACGTGCAGTGATAAGTAACGTGATCAAAGCAGCAGTTGTTTGATGCAGGAAGAAGAAGTCACGAAAATTAAGAAATCACAATAAGATGGTGGGTGATTGTCGATTGCACTCTGGCTAAAAAACCCTTCTTCTGTCCTATCCATTTCTTATCGTCATAGTTAAGAAACCAATCGGTGAGTCCATCAGCTCCCAACCTGGTGCCCACTGGACAAACTGAAACGGCTAAAAAAGAAAAGGCAGACATGGTAGGAAAACCAGTACAGCTCAGAGCACCAGAGCTTCACGTTGCACAAACACTGGCTACTGTTCAAGAACCCCTCTTTCGCTAGCTCCTAGCAGTGTGGCTTCAAACCTGAACCCTGACCAGAGGACAGGTAGCTGCTAAATAAAACTAAATCACAGTGAGGTCAAGACTTGAATATCTTACACACTTTTTATGTTGGTAGCTGTGATTTTGTGATGCCTCACACCGTTGCCACCAATTTAATGTCAAGCTTCCTGTTAGACACCTATTATTTATGTAATCAATAGCACCGCAATGTCAAATTGCCAACCTATTTTGGCAGGAAACCGGTGACAAGCATTATACCTGTAATAACAGAGAAGAAAGGACTCTTTGTGGAATTGTCCTCACTAAATTGACAAGGCCTTTTGCAGCCTTTGATAGAGGGCTGAATGGCTCGCACAATGGAAGGCATATAAATTCAGTCTGGAAAGCTCAAATGTCAACGCTTTTCATAACAGCACCAGAGCCCTGCAAGAGGAATAATTGATTAGTTCATCTTTTGTCTCCGGCAAATGTTCATTCAAGGGGGACGAAAATGGTGTTCCGAAAAAGAAACAGCATCTTGCGTGATCCAAATATTGTAGACATCTTCATCTTATCCAGCATTTCTCATTTGTTATTTGGAGAGGCTCACCTTCGTCTCTGACCTTGTGAACTCTGGTTCCTTCTCTTCTGGTTATCCTTGAAGGTCAGCAGAGGAGGAAAGTGCAGGTAAAGAGTTCACCTCGGATCTGGATTTGCTGAGACAGGTGTGTTTCTGCACTAGTGACAATCTCTGAAGTGTTTCCAGAAGAAGGCAGCAGATTCTTTACCTGATATGTCTCATACTCAACCCAAATCCTTGACAGGAAATGATGTTTTTACTTTTTTTTTTTTTTTGGACTGCGGATTCTTCACTTTAGCTTGTATTGCTCCCTCTTCTTCCTCCCTTTATTCTCTCTCAAAGCCTCACCATTAATCTCCAGCCTCTGCAATTTTCCCCTTCAATAGCAGAATGGAGTGTAAGAAAAGGAAGTGCGGGGCCTCGTCTCTCTTCCTCTGGCCCCGTTATTGTTGCCACAAAAGAGCAAAGTAATAATTTTTTTTTTGTCATTGGTTTGCTCCCTAAAAGCCCATTTGACGTTGGTCCTAAAGGAAGGCTATAAAGAGACCTTTTCAGCTGCTCTGAAAGAGCCAGCGCAGCCGGATTGAATCCCTCTGGGATGGTGCGACTGAAGAGGCCTCTTTTATGATTATTATTGTCTTTGCTCCAGTAATCAAATGCAGCTGAAATGAAAGTGGAGTTTTCTATGAAAATACAAGCCTTTGTTGCTGTTGGGGAGGCTAGTAATTCATAAACAATGCGCCGACTCCTTTTGTTTGGACCATAATACATTCCTGCTGGCCTGAAAGAGCGCGCGCACACATTGACGGCAGGGTAAAAGCCAAATCGAAACAGCAGGGGAAGAGAGAGTATAAAAGGTGGCTGAGAGGCGGGCTTTTCAGTCCTCCTCCTTCTGGCTGACAGACGGAAGGATCCTGCACTTTTCACTCTGCTCTCCTCAAATATCGAGGCTCTCACGCCAGGGCGCCGACCTTCCAACAGGTGGATCGCCTCAAACTCTCTCCAGCTGCCCCGTGCTTCAAGGGGGATTATCTTGTCTTCTTTATTTAAGAGAGTGTGGATCAAGGATGAGAGTTTTACCTCTGAAATACCATTGAAAGTCTTCACTGATGGACTTAATTGCAAAGTGCATGCCTGAGAAACATGGTCAGGACAGGAAGTTGGACAGGAACTGTGCATTTGGGCGTGAAGGTAAACATGGTTTTCATGGTGTGTCCAGGATCTAAATACATCCGTAAGGAGGAGAGTTGCTGGAGGGTTTGGACCAGTTTGAACTCAGACCACCAAGGACACAGGTAAGTTGAACTCCATAAAGTACACAGGTAAGAGCTTGCTACAGGAAAACCTTTGGCACAAAGCTGAGGTTACCATAGAAACCGTCTACAGATTGCCATATGAGTCCTGTAGGATTGTACAGTCAGAGAAAGCCACATATTTCTACATTTATTGGTTCCTTCTAAAACCCAAACAGGAAGTCAGCGATGATCAATCGTAACAGTCATCTAAAAAAACGGGTTTTGTGCGGAGCCACAGTTTTTAGGAACTCTCCAGGCACCCTTCAGGTGCGTCAAATGCCACCGTGTAAAAGAATATATAACATCCACATATCTCTAATGATGGCACAGGCGGTGTGTTAGCACTGCAAGATGGCTCACAGCAAGATGGCTCTGGGCATACGTTTAAGGGACGGGTGAATTGGCGTCTGGAATTCAAGTGTGAACTTCTGTTCATCTCTAAATGTTTGCCCTTCATCAGCTGACGACCCGTCCAGGGTGTACCCCACCTCTCTACCGGAGACGGCTGGGAGAGACTCTAGGATGGAATTCTAGAAAATGGATGAATGTATGAATTGATGGATAGATTAATTGATGGATGGATGGATGGGCAGACGAGATGAGAGAAAGCAGTCATTACACATAAGACCACTAGATGGCAGCAAGCAACACATTGATGGCAGAATGGCATTTTGAGCAGTTGATTCCCAGTTGATTTAATATGTGATTACGGTAACATGTGATTACGGTAACATGTGATTACGGTAACATGCAGCATGTAATATTCCCTTCACTTCCCTTCTTTTGGTAGCTATGATTACATTCTTTCTTTCTGCAATCAACAAGCAAAAAAATACAATAATCAAATATTTTCATCAATGACATGAATGATAACTGAAAGCATTT
>BJFM01009369.1:0-16038 GCA_016586285.1 Arothron firmamentum
TATATATATATATATATATATAATTGACCACCAATGCAAGGATGACACATACTACTGATGTTTATTGACTAGGATGTTTGCCTGCGATTTAGTGGCATTATCACCATCAACAGTCTACAACCTCTGAGATCTTTCCTGATTTTATTCGATCTGCGTTCTCAATGTCTTTTACAAATAAACTTTACTAAAATCACCCATTAAACTAAACAGAACAATTTGGGGTATGAAAAAAATATGCTAATTTCTGCACAATTGAAAGCAGTTTGCCTGCTGCATGGAAAAATGCATTTCTTTTAGTTGATGTCCTCAGTAATCTCTTTTGTTGTATTTCAGTGTTAAAATGAGTTCTGAAAACCCACTGAGTCTCAATGGCACTTCTCCAGATGGGGTACTCTTATTAGTATTACATAATGTCCTTGATCCACAGCAACCACAAAAACACTGAAATTGAAAATGGGAGAAAAAAATTACACACCCACTTATCAACACTATATGGACTCACAAAAATATTCAGTGAGGGATATATGGAGGATGACATTGGCAGGCAGATTGGTACAGCCTATGGAATTATGTGGTCGGTGCACGAAACCATTAGGCGAAAAAAGAGTTGAGGGAACTAAAAAAAAAACAAAAACAAACCCACACCCTGAATGACGCTAAATTTAATTGCTTAAATTATGTTGGGGGATCAAGTTAATTTCATTTATATCACTAAATAACAACAGAAGTCATTTCAGGTTACTTTTCCTGTTTCGGCCAGACTACGGGGTCATCTTAAACTGCTGAGTGAGTGATGGAGTCTAATAATCCAACTCTTCATTGCTCTCAGAGCTAGACTGGCTTTCACTTGGGTCCATAACTATCTCATTCTGAGAATCAACACATAAAACTGTGTTAATCTTGTACCACGTAACATAGCGTAACTAAATACGTTTTTTCAAACGTACTGTACCTTCGTAGATTTTTTGACAAAATGTGAGTATGTATTTTAGGCCATTTTGTCCTGCTTTTGAAATCTGTTACTGAAATTAGCACGTTGATGTGGGATTTTCTAACCTGCTTCTGTTTGGCATTTGGCCATTTTCACATTTCCTGGGAGTTGAGGTGTGACCTCCCACTGCGGGGTGCGGGGCTGTATTTTTTTCTCCTTCTTAACATTTACAATGCATCTCTTAATGCATCTCACGCTGCTCCTGTTCATCCTGTCATTAATCAAGAAATATATTCTTTCTATGGTTTTTCCTTTGTGTCCAGTCAAGCAATAACTGGCAATAAGTCAGACTCTCCAGTGAGAGTTGGACTCCACCACGGCTCATTGGCGGCTGCCCTTTATCACCAATTCTGTTCATAACTTTTTGTGGACAGAATTTCTAGGCACGGCCATGGTGTTGATTATCTTGATAATGCAGATAATGTTTTCCTGCTGGCGCCAGTCCGTGACCTCCAACTCTTGCTGGATCGGTTCACAGCTGAGTGTGAAGCGGCCGGGATGAGAATCAGCACCTCTAAATCTGAGGCCATGGTTCTCAGAAAAGGTGGAGTGCCTTCTCTGTGTTGGGGAGGAGATCCTGCCCCAAGTGGAGGAGTTCAAGTGCCTGGAGGTCCTGTTCATGAGTGATGGAAGGATGAAGCGGGAGGTTGGCAGACGGATTGGTGCGGCATCTGCAGTAATGCGGATGAGGTGGCTCAGGCACCTAGTTTGGCTGTCTTCTGGACACCCCCCTAATGAGGTGTTCAGGGCACATCCCTCCAGTGGGAGGCTCTGGGGAAGACAAGGACACGGTGGAGAGACTATGTCTGTTGGCTGGCCTGGGAATGCCCCAGGATCTCCCCAGAAGAGCTAGACAAAGTGGCTGGGGAGAAGGAAGTCTGGGCTTCCCTACTTGGGCTGCTGCCCCCGTGACCCGACCCCAGATAAACGGTGGAAGATGGATGGATACATGCCACTGTTTTGTTTGAATGAATGGATTGATACATGCCACTGTGTCACACCTTTAGATGTTTTTGTCTCATCTTTGCTACCACGTGTTCCATCATTGCTCATCCATTTGCCTCCCCTTTTGCTACTTCTTCTGAATGCAGGCTAGATAGATCAGCAGTAAAATACTGCCCCATATTTCTTGCGGCACTTTGCGGTGCAACAATATTAAACTGTCCATTTGTCTGTGAAAATGATTACATTAAAATGATGCATTGACAATAAAAATCTCTGTCGATTAGTTTTTATAGTAGATATGTTGAAAAGTCATTGCAGCCCTAACTGACACATCTTCTGTGGAGGAAGCACGGAAAGCTCCTCAGTGGCAAGGCACCGGAGTGGATATGATCCACCATGTGTACCTTAAGTCTCTGGATGTTGTGGTGCTGTCTTCGCTGACACACTTCTGCAGCATTGCGTGGCAGCATGGAACAGTGCCTATGGACTGGCAGACTGGGGTGGTGGTCCCTCTATTTAAAAAGGGGGACCTGAGGGTGTGTTCCATCTATCGGAGGAATACACTCCTCAGCCTCTCTGGTAAAGGCTATTCCAGAGTACTGGAGAGGAGAAATCAACTGGTAGTCGAACCTTAGATTCAGGTGTAGCCATGAGGATTTTGATGTGGTTGAGGATTCAGTTCTGGACCAGTTCTATACCCTCCACAGGGTGTTCAGGGTGTTCGTGGGAGTTTGCCCAGCCATGTGTCCGTGTCCTTATTTTTATGGGCCAAATTTCTAGGTGCAGCCAGGGGCTGGAGGGGGTCCAGTTCGACAGCTGCTAGATTTGACTGGATTGATTTCTGGTTTACGTGGATGATGTTGTCTTGTTGGTTCCTTTGGGGGGACAACCTTCATTATGTACTGGGGTGGTTTACAGCTGAAGCAGCTGGTTTGAAGATCAGCATCTCAAAATGCTCCAAAGGCCATGGTTCTTGACCAGAACAAAGATAGCTTGCCCCCTCCAGGTCAGGGGAGAGCCTGTGCATCAAGTGGAGGAGTTTAAGTACCTTGGGGGTCTAGTTCACAAGTGAGGGAAGGATGGAGCGTGAGATTGAAATGTGGAGCTGCCACAGTAATGTAGTCACTGTGTCGGTATGTAGCGGTAGAAAGAGCTGAGCCAAAACACAAAGCTGTCGATATACCAGTCAATCTACTAGGAATGTGTGATAATTTATCATACACAATTTACGTCAAAAACAATCCCCAAAATGAGAATTTGCCATCTTGCTATAAATTCGGCAAACACAAGCTGATGACATAAGTGCATGATGCACTCGCAGCACAGGACTTGCGGCTGTAACAATGCACACTATATTAAGTTAATTTTTAAAAAAGGGACTTGCGACCACTCATGCGAAGAGCACAATAACAAGTAGTAGTGAAGAGAACATGAAGATCTATGAGCAACTCGTTGTTAAATGAGGCTCCTCATCCCTAATATGGAATTGGTTCGAACATGAGGTGGATGTGGAACAAACTTGTCCCATATGCAAGGCTTGCTGAAAAAGGATAATGCTAAGGACAGCAACATAACAAACATATTCCTCCACTGAAGTACAACCACAAGCCGCAGTACGACAAAAGCCAGGAAATGCATCAAGATGATACAAAAGAGAATGTATGATTTGAATTTTGCTGAACTTATTTTTTCCGTTGTATTTGTTTCAATCTTTTGTGTCCTTGACCTAAGAAAACCTGATGGACAGGTTATTTTAGTATTTACTCTTCTTTAGCTGCTGTCTCCCCTATGCAATAAAAAAAAATACTGAAATTTTTTTCCCATTTCAGACTTGTATGATGAGTCACTATGGTTTTCGCCACAATTTACTTCTTAAACCTGTGGTTAAACCGATTATTTAACGGAGCTAACTGGTAAATATCCTTTAACAGGAGTGTTTGTGGGGTTCTCAAGATAGAATGTAGTGATAGATTGAGTCAAAATATATAGAGGGATTGTTTTTTATCGTGATTATTTAGGAAATGTTATTGGGGTAAATTTTTTAGCCCATATCACCTGTTATTAGAAGCTGTATTCCTAACCTCACCAATGGTCATGAACGTTGGGTCAAGACTGAAAGAACAAGAACCCAAATACAGGTGGTCGAAATGAGTTTACTCCGCAGGGTGGCGGGGAGCTCCCTAAGAAATAGGGTGAGGAACTCTGTCACCTGAGGTTGCTATCTGTATCGGATACTCCTTGGACGCCTTCTTCAGGTGTTCTTGCCCAAATGGTTATGTTCTGTGATGAAAACCTATAGGCTTCACAATTCAACATTACCCATGTCTCTAGATTGTATGGTTTAAATATGAGGACAAGTTGTTCAGACCTCTAGGAAGAGATATTTAAAGAACAAAGCCTGAAACTCACAAAAATCATGTTGAAAATATTCAATTCATGGCGGACTTCTTGTCATATTTAGAACATCTATAGGAGACTTTTTTCATGCCTCTTGGGATGAAATATAACCTCATCCAGGTTGTACCTCTCTGAAAATCTGTACATAGGTGGCGCCGTAGATCAGTTTTTTATTTTCTTTTTAAGGGTTATGTTTGGGACACCTATAATTTATCATTTTTCATTTGAATTGGTGTGCCCGCAAAACTTTGTGTGTTTGTGAGCATGTTTAGGCCTTCAAAAAGCCAATTAAAGCAATTTAAAGGCAATTAATTTGGGGGAACAATAAAAAATTAAGATGAAGAAAAAGAATGAAATTGCTTTGGCCCTAACAATTTCAACATAGATAGGGAACTTTTATAAATACAGGATGATTTCTTTCTGGCAGGTTAAAAAAAAAAAAAAAGGTGTCATATTACAGATTAGGACTCAAGGCTTTCTGTGAGGACTCTAAATTATTATAAATGGTAAGAGAATAAACTGAAACTTGTCCAGCATGATCGCTTGTGTCAGGATGATAAACAGTAGGTTCTCAAGACAAAATATAACAGGCCACCTTCACATTTCCTGTAAAGACTATTTGGTTTCCTGTCACTCACTCTCAAGAACAAACTGAGGGTATCTGTATACTGTACTTTGCTGTCAGTAGTCAGTAGTTCAATTTAAATAAATAATTTTAAGACATGCAGAGAAAATTAAATAATGTAATCCGAATGTGATGTTTATTGTTACAGCATGAGAAACTGAAATGTGCTTGTTAAAGTCTCCGTGTGTGTCATCAAGCACTACAATGCATTTTTTTTTAAAATCAACAACAATAAAAGATAATCTCTATAACTCTACCAAGTAAAATCCCAAAGTCTCTTGAACTGAGGTCTCAATGTGAGAATCCAATTACGTATTTGAAATGCTTTGGTTACATTAAAAAAGGGATAAAGCGATTATTCACTTATGACATTTTATTGACAAAGGGATTAGGGAATGTGATCCAAGTGACACACATGCAAACAGACAACACAGTTACCCTCAATGAACAAAAACTACTTATGTCAAAAAGCTGCATCTCTTTGATTTAAAACATCAAACTTAGTAGTTTCAGTATCACGATACAATTCCTAAGAGTTTATTTTAGCCAAGAAATTGAAGAAAAGTTAAAAACTTTAACTCATTTTTGATGGAAAAAAAAAACAAAACACTGTAAGCTGTTTCTAATAACCTAAGCAAAACCCCTGTGCTTTTGTTTTTGCATTAGTGTAAAATTAGACGCTACTTGAAATTAAAGACTACAGGGACCGAGGCAGGGATATTAATTATGGAAAACCTGAATACTACATTCTAGAAAACAGTAGTGATATCCTTAAATATCAGCCTTTTTGTAGAAACAGTTTTGCAACGTAAGAATCAGTTCCTTCCGTTTTGAGTCGGGTTTAGAAACAGCACTTCGCCCATGAAAGTCAACACAAGAGGTTACTTCACTTTGGCGTACACTGGGCATATCTTTTGTGTATGTTTGAGAAAAGGACACGGAAAGCATCGACATTTTACGTGTTGAATACATCTGAGAAATTCTATCTGATAAGCAAATTTTAAAATGAATTTTAGAAATGATAATTACTAGATATAAGTCAAACAAATCCAATATCCACCCAGTAATTAGGTTTGGGTGAGGTGGAAGGCAGCAGGATTTTAAGTGAGCCACGGCAACATTACACGGCGTCGTTAAAGAATGGTTCTGTTCCGCTGGCGCCTTACATGTATGTAGAAGACACAATCAGCGAGGTAAACGACATATAAATGTCAACAGGGAGGAAAAGATTTTTTTCAATTAAAAAACTACGTGTGACGTTTAAATTTACAACCGAAATCATATCTTTTGAAAATCAATCTTTTGACACCCTGAGTGCTTTTGCCCTGTATGCTGCTATCCAATTGCTGCTGGATCCTTAATTTCCCTGAGGGAGTCTTCCCAAGGGATTAATAAAGTTCATCCTTATGCTTATAAACGTTTGAAAGGGTTACAAGTTTTGAGTGGAGGAATTCTGTCGTTTATCAAGCAGTCTTTGTTTGACGGAAACATCACTTCATCTTTCTCTGCGTCGTGGTATAACTGACATATTACCTGATGATCACTTAAATTTTACACATAGACTTTCTTTTAAGCATGGTTAAAGTGTCTTACCGGTTTCTCTGCAGTTTTGCAGTAGTTTGGTGCGGGTTACTTCGGTAATCTCTTGCCCGCTGTGTCAGAACGCGTGTGACGATCTCCTGACAGTTCGCGCGGTGCTTCACGCCGCGACGCTCCTCCTCCGCTTGCACATACCGCTTATTTTTTTTTTTTTTATTATTATTTTGTCATATGTACAGTTTCGCCGCAGTATATGGGCTTCTCTGAAGCGCTGATAGCGACACAGTTTAAAGCAGGCAAAACAAACAGTTCTCCTTTGGTTGATCTGATTTTTTTTTTTATTGCATGAACTGAAATAGCTGCAGGGAAAAAACGTTTCTGAGGGTTACAGTTGGGTTTTGAAACCTTTCTGTAGTTAGATGAACAGTGGAAATTCAGATAGCATGACTAGTTTTAATATTTCATCTCTGTCCTTGATTAAAACCCCAACTGTGACACTGAGGAATGGGGTCCTGGGGTTGGCACAAAACCATACCTTTAACTTTAACACCAAATATAGTTGGTTGAAAGTAAGAGTATGGTCTCCTAAAATGTGCTTAATAGATTCAAATTGCTTTTAAAGATGACTTTGACATGTTTAAGCTGCAGTAGTCCTTACACAAAAGCGTTAACATACAGGTGGTTGTTATTGCTGGCTCTTTAGTTATCACATCTGAGAAACAATCTAAGGCTTGTGGTGTGCTTTGGAAGCCTTATTCCCTTAAGTAAGACTACCTTTATGCCACAAATGAATGCGGATAAAACAAACCTATGTAAAAACACAGGCCCAAGTCCTGTGCATTCGCAACTACAGCAATCCCTCCATCTGCAGGTTACCTGAGGTACTGCAGTCAGTATCAACAACGTATACCGTTCTCTGAGTGTACGAACTTAAAAACAACTCCCTTTTAAGTAAGTAGGCCAGCCATACATTAAATACAAAATGCTAATTGATAATGTGGTCTGTAAAACTTACTTTTGGTACTTGGTCACTCAAAAGTCACTGAAAACAACAACAAGGAAATACCCACAATCTACCCACATAGATATTTTTACTTTATGTCCCCACAATTTCTCCTATTTAAAATATAGGATCAAATATATGGGTTCCAAATATAATAATGCAATTATCCATACTATCTTTATATAACTAATAAAAATAAATACATTTAATAGGTACAAATTATATCAGTAGGAGTGGGTAAATTACCAAAAAAGTAGATTATCACCCACCATTGTTAACACTTATCAGTGTAGGATTTCTAAATAAAACTCAGGCCTTTTTGTATTCAAACATGTACTGCTAAAGCCTTCATATTAGATGTGTGTGCTATGAGGCTCCACCCATTTGTCTATAGGGTGAATGAGCATGGCTCATAAAAGGACAAATGTTAACTGTGGAAATTAGCAACCAGAGGAATTAGATGCTGATGATTTGTGTGGTTGGCAATGGGACTCAAACTGGGTCTTGGGCACAAGATGAGCATGTCTTCAATCTTAAATCTCATAAAAAGGTCGTATGAAACATTTCCTCAATACTTGTCTTTTTTTGTCATTTTCTTGATTCAGCAGGTTGTTGTTTTTTTAAATAAATCATTTTAGAACCCGGTTTTATACATTAATAAAAAAGATTAATCAGGGAAAAAAAATCAACCAACAGAAAACAGACTCATGCAAAATTAAGTGCTCCACCACGTCTGATTGCATATATACTTCACACCTTTTTTTTTTTAAATTGTAGACTTTGTTGGTTGTTCAATATATTATTTTGTACATTTTAGGTTATTTGCATTTTTTTTTTCTTTGTGGATAAAATTAATTGGAAATGAATGTTTGAGTGTCAGATGTTGCGCCGCAGCAGATTCCAGACACCTGAGCTGTCTCTTTCTATACACCAGGAGGCGCAATAAGCATACCGTATTAGTGCTGATCAGGGAGGAACGCTCTGTAAAATGAATTAATGATCATTTATCCATTGTGATTACGGTTTGTCCAAGATATTAAACCTAGTTGCGATTTTTTCCTTCCTTTTTTTTCCCTGCTCCTCTTCCTCAAATGCTTGACAGAGACAGATTTTGCTGAAGTCTGGAAACAGACATGGGACCACACTGTCAACAATGGTGGCATGGATGTGGGGTGGTGGGGACACGAAATTCCAGCCCTATCTGCAAAGATCCTCTTGTGTAGAGTCTCGCACATTTTTTCTTTTCTTGCTGTTGCCTTGGTGATGCTGCTTATTTTGATTATTTTTGCAGCTGGAGGAGCTCTGCTGCCCATGGTTGCCACTCTTCTGGTGAGATCGAGATGTTCTGGCCTTCAAAGAGGGGAAACAGAGAAAAAAAATCATTTTTATAACAAGATTCTTCTTTGATAATCAACATGATATTGTTGGCAGAGACACAACAATTAACTAATTTGTCTTTCCAGTGATTTCATCAACCACAGTCAGTCTGTCACAATTTACATGAATTTTAAAGCTTTCTGTATGCCAAGGTTAGATTTTGTAGGCAATGTGCACATTTAAGATTCAGTAATATTAGATGGAGTCTGAGATGATGTGATATGACAGCTCTAAAATCAGTTATGAAAATGCACAAAATAAACTACACATTCTCTGATGATGAATCTGTGCAATTTACATATATAACAGTGATTTCTACTGCATATATAGCAGCACTTCCATTACATTTTAATATACCATTATAATACAGTATAGCTCCAAATCGCAACAGAAGTCATTTTTCCTATGCAACAACTCTGGACCATCCATCCATCCATCCATCCATCCATTTTCTACCGCTTATCAGGGGTCAGGTCACGGAGGCAGCAGCCTCAGTCCATAAAAATTATGAACAGAATCGGTGACAAAGGGTAGCCCTGGCGGAGTCCAACCCTCACAGCAAACGAATTCGACCTACTGCCGGCGATGCGGACCAAGCTCTGACACCGGTTATACAGGGAGCGGACGATCCGTATCAGGGGGCCCGACACCCCATACTCCCGGAGAACACCCCACAGGACTAACCGAGGGACACGGTCGAGTGCCTTCTCCAAATCCACAAAACATATGTGGACTGGTTGGGCAAACTCCCACGCACCCTCAAGGACCCCGCTAAGGGTGTAGAGCTGGTCCACAGTTCCACGACGAGGACGAAAACCACATTGCTCCTCCTAAATTCAAGGTTCGACTATCCGGCGGACCCTCCTTTCCAATACCCCCGAATAGGACCTTACCAGGGAGGCTGAGGAGTGTGATCCCCCTATGGTTGGAACACACCCTCCGGTCCCCCTTCTTAAAAAGAGGGACCACCACCCCAGTCTGCCAATCCAGTGGCACCACACCCGATGTCCACGCAATGTTGCAGAGTCGTGTCAACCACGACAGCCCTACAACATCCAGAGCCCTAAGAAACTCCGGGCGGATCTCATCCACCCCTGGGGCCTTGCCACCGAGGAGTTTTTTGACCACCTCGGCAACCTCAGCCCCAGAGATAAGAGAACCCGCCCCCAAGTCACCAGGCCCTGCCTCCTCACCAGGAGGTGCATCGGTGGGATTGAGGAGGTCTTCGAAGTATTCCCTCCACCAATCCACAACGTCCTGATTTGAGGTCAGCAGCACACCATTGCCACTATACACAGTGTCGACATTGCACCACCGCAGCCACGGTCCGCTTGGCCTGCCGGTACCTGTCTGCTGCCTCAGGAGTCCCACAGGCCAGAAAGGCCCGATACGACTCCTTCTTCAGCTTGACGGCATCCCTCACCGCCTGTGTCCACCAACAGGTTCGGGTATTGCCACCACGACAGGCACCGACCACCTTGCGGCCACAGCCGCCTCGACAATGGAGGCACGGAACATGGTCCCCTCGGACTCAATGTCCCCCGCCTCCCCCGGGGCATGTTCGAAGCTCTCCCGGAGGTGGGAGTTAAAACTCCTGACAGGAGACTCTGCCAGGCGTTCCCAGCAGACCCTCACAATACGTTTGTACCATTTTCTTTTATTAAATAATTATGTTACTGATCTAATTTAGATGAAGATATGTAATTTCATTTTCTTCATTGTTGCCCATCTATGTTTCTCCGCTCTCTTTCACAATCGGTGGAGCTCCCCACCGACGTACACAAAATGCACCTGAATATGCATACTGTAGCCTATCCAGAAAAAGAGAGAAGAGTATGTAGTGCCCACCCCTATTGCCCAAAGAACAGGCAAAAAATACCCATAACCACGTTTTGTAAGCGCACCGTAAGTGATTCTGGCGAGGCAAATGTTTGCTCTGCTGCTAGTAGTAACAAGATTAGCTCTTCCGCTGCTGGTTCAAACGCCAGTCAAATGAGGCGCATTTCGCATTTTTCCGGTCAAATCATCCGCTCTTTGCTTTGGAATACACGAATAATCGCTAATGTCAACAGTGCTGTTTGAGTTTATTGAAATAGCAAAACTGACAACACTGTACACTACATTACTGTTTTAACTAGAAAAAACACTACCAGCTTTAGTGAAATATAATGAGTTATGAGTTTGACCCTTAAATTACCCATCTCAAAATTGAAAATGTGAATTTTCTGCAATATTTAAAATGAAATAAAAATCTATTTTGCCATAGGTTCCAAATCAAACCAATATTGTCGTAATCAGTACATATAGACTGCTACCACATGTTACCACTTATATATATATAAGTACTTTCACTGTGTGCTTTTTGAGAAATACACTCATAAATTATTAAGTGAAATCCAATCATGAAAATGTGACTTTTCTGGATATTTGAAATTGCTGGGGGGAAAAAAGGTATTACTATTTTAAGATAGCACTTTTCAAGCGGTCAGGAGTTACAATAAAGCATTTGCAGTTCAAGTCAAACATCCACAGTAGGCTGAAAGGGGGAACATCTTGTAGCCTGAAAAACATCTTTTAAAGAAGTGTTATAAAAATATGATTCCTGCATGTATGTTTGTACAGTTTGCAACTGTTTTGTTGAAAAGAAGAAAAGATGTTGTCCTAAGAAGAAAGATATTGTTAAAGTTTTAGTAATTTTTGGAGGAAAAAAAATGTTCTCAGAAAGTGCTCTAAAGTATTGTTATTGTATATGATTCCTTTGAACCTGTTTAGCCTGCTGCTGCCGCATGCACACATGTGGGGCAGGGGGGGGTTAACATGCATGTGGACCCTGCCCCTGCCCTAAACCCAAGGGGAAGACTGTATAGTGAGTGGTTAAGATAAAAGTGTGCAGACCTTTCTCCCCTTGTTGTTTCCAGTTGTAGAATTGGGAGTGTAGCTCTGTGTCCTGTAATTACTGACAGTGGCACACTTTTCTCTGTGGGTACTGGAGCCCTGGCCAGCCCGCTGCTTGGCTGTTTTGCATGGTGTGCCATCAGAGTCCTAAGGCAAAAACAAAACAACTGACATCTTAGCCTATCTCTCCAAAGAATTGTGTGCACAATGACTTCAGTCAGTAAGTTTGAAAAACAATTAAGACCAAACATTTGAAGCTCTGTCACCATACAACTAACCGCATCACTGGAGCTGGAGGCTGAGGATGTGGAAGGAGACAGTGGAGACGAAGAAGGAGATGAGCGCAGCGACTGCGATGGAGAGGAAGAGTTGGACGACGTTTTGCTGTGGGAAGCTAAGGGAAGAACGACAGCAAGGCCATCTGCTACGTTATTGTTGCGCTCGTCAAGCTGCTGGGACAGTGAGACATCATTTCCTACAGAGAGACAAGCAAAGAATGTAAGCAGAACAAAATTTTTGTCGTTTAAGCATTTTATTATAGGAAAACATAAAATGACATCAAAAAACAACAAAAATCTCTTTCACTTAACATACTAAATAATCAACTACTATTGCTTGTACAGAAGTTGAGAGACATTTATTGTATAATTTCTAACCTATTATACTGTATTATTATATGTCATATTCAATAATTATTTTCCATCTATTCATCATCTCCCTTGGCAACAAATAATGTGTAAACCATACATATAACAGTAAATTACATTTTAAAAATAAAGATTTTTGTCACTGCTGCTCTCCAGAGCAGCGTTTTACAGGGGTTTTCCTGGCTTGAAATGTGGTCCTGACTGGGGGCTCACAGGTGCACATCTACCGTACCTTCAACTGGTTCAAGTAAATATTTTACTAGCAATCTATTTTAGGACTTGTTGTTACATGAACAAAAAATTGACAAGTGTTATTTTAAAGCAAATTAATTTATTTTAATTTTAAATGTGTAACAAGTAAGAAAAAAGATATAATTATTCTTTAAAGTATATCGTATATAATATTTTTTTTTAAAAAGCATATAGACTAAGGGGCTGGTAGTGACAGATGAGATAGATGACATTAAAACAATTTTTCATTATAAAAATTCTTTACCTGTACACTTAATATTTAAGCATATTAAGTTCGGAAGTTAGGAATATGATTTACTAAACAGGAAGCAAGTACTGTAGGTGTGATCTGGGAGATAAAAAGGTTAAATCCTGTGAGTAATTCTGTATTTGTGTCTTCCTCTTACTTATATGAATGCATGGAGTACTGGGAGAATTCTTTGATAGATATCAAAATATGCTCCTCCCCAAAATATTGATTAAAGCGTAGAAGAAAACATACCATTACGATTTGCCATACCTGCAAAACTGATATAGTTAGCTATTACTGGTAATATGAATTTATGTAGTGTTACCTTTTTTGAAGGAATTGCATTCTACACTGTCTGTAAATGTCCCTATCATCGGACAGATTGTCAGAGATATAGTGTATTAGGTTTTGAACTTCATTACAGAAATTTAGGACTGCACTAGACAAGGAAGTTAGGAAAGGACATCTTACTGTCTTGCCTGCTGCTGAAAAATATTATGTTACCCTTACTTGCATTATATTTAATATTAAAGTCTGAGCCATACTGAGAGCAGATCCTCAGAAACTGTATGTGGACGACAGAGGACCAGGTCATCAGTGTATATCAACCGGTTAATGATAGAGTTGCCAGCCATAAACCCTGTTCCACTGTCGTTCGGCAGCATTGATAGGTGATTCATATATACATTAACGAGAAGCAGTGACAAAATGCTCTCCAGTCTGACTCCATTACACACATTGAGAGCAACAGACAGAAAGTTACCCATCTAACAAACATAGATTGATGCCCATACCAGAAATTCTTATGATGAATATGGGGACCCCCTCTGTTGTTTAGTTTATAAAAAAATTTCATAGTTTACCCTATCAAAGGCTTTAGTGGCATCAATGAAATGCGTAAAGAAGTACTTACCTGATTTAGGTTAATTGTTAATATCAATTTGGGCTGGAAAATGAAGATTTTTTAATACTGCAATTATTTCATGAATAAGAACAAATGTTTAAACATACTGTTGACTGCTAGCTCATTCTGAGATGGCCTTGCCCAGTTCTTTCGGATCCATTCCCTGTATACGTCCACTTCCTGCGTTACTCTTATTATTCGGCCAAGAATGCTGATGGGATACAAGAGGAAGCATATTCGTTATCACCAAGTTCATACAGTCTGAAAGGAAATGTAAATTGGTATATGTTCTCACCTCTCAGCGTCAATATTGGGATAGTACTTGGCAATGGGAGACACAGCATGGCTGAGCACCACATAGGCATAGTCAAAGGCTTGTTTCACCTGCATGGCACCATACGAACTTCGTCCAACATCGTTATCTGTGGTACCGAAGAAAGATATTACGTACGAATCATGCCAATATGGTATAAAATATCAGAAAAGAAGTATGCAAACATACATGCCAACTTCTTCTTATTTCCCAGCACTTACCTGGCTGCAGCGGGTCCTCGATGTAGAGCATGGAGGGCCTATAGCCATCCATCAAGTTCTTCTGGACCTCATCTTTTGCAACATAACAACCCCCATCTTTTATTCTGATGCCTGTTTTCAGGTAGTTGAAGTGGCGGCCATAGAGCTCAAAGAACTCGATAAGGAGAACGCCAATGTTGATGTTGGGATTGCACACATCTTCTCTGTAGTGGAGCTGGAAAACACAAATTAAAAGATTTCAGACTTGGCCTAATCATTGGATTTTTCATATGCTTGGCTAAATTCAAGTGTTTAGAACCTACAGAAAAAGATTTAAATAATCCGAAATAACTGTACAAAAAAGGTTCTCCTTGATCCAAAGATAAAGGACACAACATTTCAAAAAGATTACAATTAATAAAGAGCAATCTTGATTCTTATTGATGACCACATTTATCTGACCTGCAGGAAGCTGACTGCCATGAGGAAGAGACTGTAGGACCCAATTCCACCAGTAAAAACCTCATTGAGGTCCCTCTGAAGTAGGAATTGTTTAAGCACCAAGACCAGGTAAGGCAATACAGGGTATTTCTACAGAACATAAAAAAAGGGTCATACCTAAGTAATGATGTGTTTGTTTTTATAGCACCCTATAGAAGAAAACAGGAACTATATAAAGCCTAAAAGTTTAGATAAAGATTTTTTTTTTATGGTTTGTATAATGAATCCATTTCTTGCTATATAGAGCCTCACAAATTCACAAGTTTACTTGCTACACAGTTACATCCAATGTGCTGACAACAAAAGAATACAGAAACAGAGACATTGTACCTCTTTGAATTCTTTGATAAGTTGGGCAGCTTTAACACCACTCTTCATATTAAAGCTGATGTCCACTTTGACCTCAGTAAAGGAGTCAGTCAGTTTGATAATGGGAACCTAGCAACACATGACACAAGTTCAATACTCAGCACAATTTGACAATGATGGAACTTCTTGTTGAGAGATCAGAGTCTGTAAGTGTTCACAAGCACCCCATGCATTCTTTTGTTAAAATCCTCAAACACTTGGACATGGAAGACATGGAAAACTAAACCGAAACACACCAAAAAATATTGATGTCATATAAGAACATGAACCCCCACTTTAAGTGGGCTTGGATGAAAGTTGTCAGCTTCATACAAGGTCTAACTGAAAGTTGCTTGCAATATTTTCATATGCTAATGCATGTAATTTTTAATGTTATCATACATGTAATTTCAGATGTCCCGATTACATTTTCTTTCTCGGATCGGGGTAAGTAGTTACAAAATTCACATGCAAATGTACATGCATGTGGTAATTTTAAACAAATCACAACATAACATTGAATAATGACAGAAAGCAAATAGCTACTAGGGATGCAATATGTAGTTTTGAATTTCAGTTTTTCATTAATCTCATTAATACAATAGTTTCCTTGTGTTATTCATTCCACAATGCTTTGCCTGAGCCACAAAGGACCATGTGAATGCAGCACTGCTCACATGGTCACATCCTGTGACAATAACACAACTACTTGAAGTAACTTTATATTTAGAATTTAGTAAAGTGGTAAAGACACAAACACACATCATCATCTTTTAAATCTGAGGTGTGGGATGATTTAATGCATATGGAACGCAGTAATGTAATCGCAATTCAACTTCAAATATATATATATATATATGTATATATATATA
>BJFM01009377.1:0-10850 GCA_016586285.1 Arothron firmamentum
TGTGTGTGTGTGTGTGTGTGTGTGTTCGCGTGTGCGTGCATGTGCGTGCGTGTGTGTGTGTGTGACAGACTCTTGGGGTGACTTCTGTGTTGTGTTCGTGGTCAGTCCGTTCATCAGAGCGCTGTTCCCTGAGAATCTGGAGGCAGAGAAGCGAGGGCGTCCGAGCACTGCCAGCACTAAGATCAAGGTGAGCGAGCGCTGCCGGAGTGCCTCTGAGCAGCGGCTGGTGGTGCCTCCCGGGTGAAGCTGCTCCTCTCCCTCTCAGAAACAGGCCAACAGTCTGGTGCAGACGCTCATGAAGTGCACGCCTCACTACATCCGCTGCATCAAACCCAACGAGAGCAAACGTCCTCGGGACTGGGAGGACAACCGGGTCAAACACCAGGTGGAGTACCTGGGCCTGCGGGAGAACATCCGGGTCCGCCGGGCCGGGTACGCCTACAGGCGGGTCTTCAACAAGTTTCTGCACAGGTCAGAGGTCAAAGACGCTGATATGTGAGGGACGAGTGTGAGGCTCACGGGAGACCGTCCCTCCCAGGTACGCCATCCTGACGAGGGACACCTGGCCCTGCTGGAGAGGGGAGGAGCGCCAGGGGGTCCTGCACCTCCTCAACTCCGTCCACATGGACCAGGACCAGTACCAGCTGGGCAAGACCAAAGTCTTCATCAAAGCTCCAGAGTCGGTAGGAAACTAACTAGGAAGACTAACCCAGGCTAACCCAGGCTAACCCAGGCTAACCCAGGCTAACCCTGACTAACCCTGACTAACCCAGGCTAACCCTGACTAACCCTGGCTAACCCAGGCTAACCCTGACTAACCCTGACTAACCCAGACTAACCCAGGCTAACCCTGACTAACCCAGACTAACCCAGGCTAACCCTGACTAACGCTGACTAACCCTGACTAACCCAGACTAACCCAGACCCCCCCAGACCCCGGGTGGCCACGCCTCCTCTAACTCCTGATTGGTGGTCTGGCTGCAGCTGTTCCTGTTGGAGGAAATGAGGGAGCGGAAGTTCAACGGCTACGCCCGGCTCATCCAGCAGGCCTGGCGCAGACACGTGGCCGTCCGCAAGTACGTCAGGATGAGGGAGGAAGGTAAGGGCGCCCCCGTGTGGCCGAGCCGCGCGCTGATCCATGCGCAACGCTCCGTGCGCTCTGCTCCGTGCGCTCCGTGCGCTCTGCTCCGTGCGCTCTGACCGGCCTTCTCCTCCCAGCCTCGGACATCCTGCTCAACAAGAAGGAACGGCGGAGAAACAGCATCAACAGGAACTTCGTGGGCGACTACATCGGGACGGACGGCCGTCCGGAGATTCGCCGCTTTGTCGGCCGCCGCGAGCGGATCGACTTCGCCGACGTGGTGGTGAAGTTCGACCGAAGGTTCCGGGTACGAGCGACTAACACCCTGCAGCCGATCAGAGAGCGGGTCCAGAGGCCCGCCTCCTCCAGCAGGGGTGGCTTTGATGAGCTTCCTGCTTTGATGAGCACCTCCTCTCTCTGATTGGCAGACGGTGAAGCGGGATCTCATCCTCACCCCCAAATTCTTGTACCTGATTGGTCGGGAGAAGGTGAAGCAGGGTCCGGAGAAAGGCCAGATCCAGGAGGTTCTGAAGAGAAGGATCGAGCTCCACCAGGTCCAGTCTGTTTCCCTGAGGTACCGCTTCACTCAGGACCCAGCTCGGGACCGCAGCCAGTAGCCTTCAGTACCGGGCCCGGTCCGGCCCGTCTCACCTCCCGTCTCTGTCAGCACCCTGCAGGACGACATCTTCGTCATCCACCAGGAGGAGTACGACAGCGTTCTTCAGAGCGTCTTCAAAACCGAGTTCCTGAGTCTGCTGGTCAAGCGTTTCCAGGAGAAAACCCAGAAGAAGCTGCCCCTCAAGTTCAACAACCTGTGAGTAGAACCGGGCCCAGTCCAGACATCCGGACCTCCCGACCACACCAGGTGCTCACCCTCCCTCTGTCCTCCAGCCTGGAATTCAAGGTGAAGAAGGGGGGCTGGGGGCCCTTCAGCTCTTCAGGCTCCAGACAGATTCAGTTCCAGGTGGGTCAGGGTGACGAGGCCGTCCTGAAGCCCGCCGGGAAGGTCCTGCAGGTCTCCATCGGACCGGGTCTGCCCAAGAACTCCAGTAAGGTCTAGCTGACTCTGTTGACTCACGAGTGCCACGCCCCCTCACCGTGTTTGCCCCCCAGGACCAACGAGGAAGGACAACCGAAAGAGTCGCTACCTGGGCCATCAGGCTCCGCCCAGCAGCCAGCTCCCCTCAGGTACGGCTCGCTCCAGAGACGACGCTGCCCCCCGCAGGACGTCCACGGCAGCGCGAGGCTCCCTGCTGAGACAGCAGTCCAGCATGGAGCAGCCCAGCCTGCCCCGCCTCCAGAGCCAGACCCGGCGGGAGAGCAGGCCGGCCCACAGCCACGACATGGGCTTCATGGCGGTCCCTGAGCAGGGTGCTGCAGGGTGGGTCCCGACCCGACCGGCTGGGCCGCCAGCAGGAGGCGTCTGATTGGTCCGCCTTCTAACAGCGTCTGTCCCTGGCAGGATGCAGCGCCGCCGCTCCAAGGAGGTGAAGCCGCTTCCTGGAGCGGGCCGCCCCAAACCGGCTCCCAAACCCAAGCCCCGGGTCCCGCAGTGTCGCGCTCTGTACGCCTACGACGCCCAAGACACCGACGAGCTCAGCTTCAACGCCGACGACGTCATGGAGATCCTCTCTGAAGGTACGGCGCCGCTGCCTCATGGGGGTCATGAGGGGTCTCCAGGCTCCGCCCACTGACCCCTCATGACCCCCATCGTTCTGTCCGTCTTTGCTGCAGACCCGTCCGGCTGGTGGTTCGGTCGCTTGCGGGGAAGAGAAGGAATGTTTCCTGGAAACTACGTGGAGAAGATGTAGCCGACCGGGTCCACCAACAGATCAGCTGACAGGAAACAGGAAGCAGCAACGTTTACCTAGGAGAGTCCCAAAGCGGGTCAGCTGACAGAGGTCCTGCTTTACTGCACGTTACTATGGAAACAAGATGAAAAGAGGAATATCATCCCACCCGGAAGTTTCGCTAGGATCGGTTTTACCGTTGCGTTTGAATGTTTAAATCAACTTTGATTCATAGCTCTGAACTATGAACTAGCTAAAAGTCTTGAAATAATTTAAGATTCCGCCAGACTGAAACAAACAGCCTCAACTGTGTCGCAGACGTGACTATTTAAAACCAAATTAGCTGAAATAAACGCTGGTTATCTAACAACTAAGGTGAAATGACTTCATTACCCAGAGTTCCATTGCTCGCTATGGTGTTCAGCAATAAATGTCGGAATATAAAGAATAATTTGACGCTGTTTCAAGATAAAAAATAAAATGCGTTTACAAAATGACAGATTTAAATGCTGCTCTTGAATTTGAGCCGGGATGTAAAAATATATTTTATATAAAAACAAAAATGTTTTCAAAGAAGGGTGAAAACGGTGAGCGCAGAAAGCTGCGTTTGCTCCGCAGAGAGAGAACTTGTTTGGACCTTCAAATGTGCAAATGTAAACTGATCAGTCGGGAGCGGCTCATATTCCCTACGTTTTTATCGCTCCCTGAAGGCATCCTGACCTTTTACCCCGGGATCTGCGCGGCAGTCACGCGCTCGCTTCGTTTCATGCGCGGCTGAGAGCTCGAGCTGGCTCTCTTCTTCTGCGCTCCTCTGCTCTCTTCTTCTGCGCCACCGCTGAGCCGGAGGAAGCTCCCGGCCCACCGGCACCGAGAGATGGAGGACTTTCTGTCGAGCTGCCGCCGAGCTGTGCAGGTCTACCGCTGCTTCTCTCTCACACACACTCACACACAGCTCAGACACATTTAGATAAATACACATATAACTCGATTCTTTTAATTACAGTTAAAATCACATTTTGGCTTCATTTCCGGCCAGTCTCACCTTTCAAAGTAAACTTCCGTTGCTGTTGCACATCGACAAAATCAAACAACTCTGAATTTAAGTGCACAAACGTTTTAACCTATCATATAGGTGCTATAATGTTCTACTGATAAGGTTAAATATCGTGTGTTAATCATTAGTGAAGGGGCGTGTCTCAGATCTCAGAGCCGCTATTTTGTCCAGTTTAAAGTTATATTTACATATTACGTGTAAAAAGATGAAGAGAACGTAAAATAAACATTTCGGGAACATGCCTCCTCCCACACAGATGGTTTAAAGGGGCAAAATATTACACAAAAATAAAATAGAAACAATTATTTAAAAAAAATATTGAACTATTAACGCACGTCTTGTTTTAATTGTGTTCTGAACGTTGTTCATCAGTTTTGCAGCTTGTTTAACTGTCGTTAATCTAGCCTCAAACGTGCTAGAAGGTTGCAGAGTTAAAGTTTTCTTGTATTTATTCTTTCCTTGAATCTTACGCAGTCAAGCTGTGTAAACAGCGCCCCCCTCCGGTCAGGAGGCGTCTCTGCTGCGACCCTCTGGCCGGTTCTAAACTTTTATTTTATTATTTGTGTCCAGTGATGTTTCCAGCAGTGTTGACTCAGCAGCTGTCACTCTTTAATCTGAGCTTTGTTGAATGAGGCTGAGAGTTTTAGATTCAAACACATGTAACTAAGCACGTTTATGCTGCAGTTTAAGTGACTAAAGTTAGTTCTCAGCATGATTGATGTTGAGTTCCAGGGTCCTCAGCTGACCTTCTGACCTTCCTCAGACCTGGGACCAGACGGAGGCCCGCTTTCACGTTGTTGTTGGAAACGAGGCCTGTGACGTGGACTCCATGGTCTGCGCTCTGGTCTACGCCTACTTCCTGTCCAAGGTGAGGCTTCGGGAACATCAGCGCAGCTGTTTGGATCCTGGCTCAAGCTGAGCGGAACCTTTGTCTCCGTCAGACCGTCCAGAGCGAGACGCTGGCTGTCCCTCTCTTGAACATCCGTCAGTCGGACCTGGTCCTGCGTTCAGACAACCTGTCTCTGCTGCGGCTGATGGGGCTGCCTCCAGATGTGCTGCTCTTCAGAGAGCAGCTGGACCTGCAGGCGCTGCAGAGGGCTGGACGCCTGCAGCTGACGCTGGTGGACCACAACGTCCTGCCCAGGTAGGAGCCCCCACGGCCAGCAGGTGTCCCCGCCGAGCACGCCCGCCTCACCATCTCTGCTGTAGTTCCGACCTCAGCCTGGAGGGGGCGGTGGTGGAGGTGATCGACCACCACCTGCTGGAGAGAGAGCCCTCGCCGACCTGCTCCGTCACCGTGGAGACGGTGGGATCCTGCGCGACCTTGGTCACAGAGCGCATCCTGCAGGACGCGCCGCACGTCCTGGACCAGCAAGCTGCACAGCTGCTTTACGGTAGAGCTGCCCGGCAACAGCACACCTGAGCAGGTGAGACGGGGCACACTCACTGTGTGTGTGTGTGTGTGTGTGTGTGTGTGTGGGTGTGTGTGTCTCTCTCAGCGGCTGTGGTGCTGGACTGTGTCAACATGGCCCCGTCAGCAGGTAAAGTGACCCCCAGGGACTCGGCCGTGGCTGCAGCGCTGGAGGGGCGTTTCCCTGCTCTGCCACCGAGGGGCGCTCTCTTCCAGACGCTGAACGACGCCAAGTTTGACGTGTCCGGTAGGTCCTGGGTTAGGACCTGACCCTGAGCCCGACCCTGACCCAGGGGCGGCTCCGCCGGGCTTCAGCCTGAAGGTTCATGTGTTCTTCAGGTCTGAGCACCGAGCAGATGCTGCTGAAGGACATGAAGACGGTGGCAGGAAGTCTGAACCTGGCGGTGTCGGTCCTCTACCTGGCCCTGGAGGTGAGTGTGTGTGTGTGTGTGTGTGTGTGGGTGGGTCTGCCCTGCACACTACGCACCTCTGTGACGGCGTGCCTGCGTGTGTGTGTGTGTCAGGACTTCCTGCAGAGGGCGGGGCTGGAGGAGGAGCTCTCAGAGGTGTGTGTGAAGGTGGGGCTGGACCTGCTGCTGCTGATGTCCATCTCCTTCAGCCGGGGCCAGGAGCCAATCAGAGCGCTGGCTGTGTACAGCCCCAACACGGCCTGCAGGGAGCAGGTACCCCCCCCCCACGCTAGTCCTCCACCCCTCAGAAAGCTGTTGCCATGACAACTGTCCTCTGTCCCAGGCCAGTCAGTACCTGGAGGGGGCCCAGAACCAGACCCTCCGTCTTTGTCCAATTAGCAGCCCGCATCCTCACCTCAGAGCTTATCGCCAAGGTAACCGCCTGTTGCCACGGGACGCTGGTTCCCATAGCGACCGCCGTTCTTCCAGGGCCGGTGCTGATAGGCAGGGAGCCGGTCCAGCAGCCTGAGCAGAACCAGCCCGCAAGCTTCTGCTCAGGCTGCTGCGCCGGTCCAGGGTGAGGGCGGGGCGGTTGCTAGGTTACAGGCGTCCCTGTCCCTCCCTTACAGGAAACTGCCTGCTGTCCCGTAAGAAGCTCCTCCCACTGCTGAAAGACTTCCTGAAGGACTGGGACGAGCACGGTTGCCTGGGCGACGCGGCGGAGGGGGAGGAGCCTGCGGTCCCTCCCACGCCCATGAACAGTCTGGTGGACGGCTGTCCCCTGGACGGCGGCCTGCCCCACCTCAGCGCCGCAGACCTGGAGGACAAGGTGAGCAAGATGGCCGACAGGCGGCGGGAGTGACCTCAGCTCACAGGAAATGACACGGGCGGGGGAAGGAAGCTGAGGGGAGGACCCTGACGCCGTCATCACTTCCTGTCTGGCCTGAAACCTCCTGTTTCGGGGGGAGGGGCAGTCGCCGCCGTGGCCCCGCCTCCTGACTGCACGCCACATCGCTGATGCGGTCGGGGCGTGGCTAACGCGCGTCTTTCCTCCGGGGGAGTGACCTCACTTCCTGTTGGACTGTTGCTCCTTCACAATAAAGTGTCGCTGACGTTTGCGTGTTGTCGTGTTGACGGTTTTGGCGCCTCCTGCTGGTGACGGCACCTGGCCCAGGTGAGCCGGTGACCTCTGACTGATGAAGGTCAGCTGATCCGCTCAGGTGTGCTTCTTATGCAGTATTCATGTTCGGGGCTGCCAACAACGAATGGAATGAGCCTGGACCTGAAGAAGAAACTCCACAGCTGATTGGTCGGTATTAATAGAGGGAAGCTGCCATACCTGAACTCAGCAGGTGTGTGTCCACCAATCAGGCGGCAGCACATGCAGCCAAACCGGTTCAGCAAGAGAGAGGGCGAGTCAGATTGACTTCCAGTAGAGCAGAGAGAGAGAGAGAGAGAGCGAGGTCCAGTCACACATGCTGGTCAGAACCCGACATCATGAGCACCGACAACACTGAACACAGGTGAGTGTGTGTGTGTGTGTGTGTGTGTGTGTGTGTGTGTGTGTGTGTGTGTGTGCCTGCTTTAACCAAAGTCCTCACTCTAGTAGCAAAGTGAGGACTTTCTGCTGGTCCTCACAACCTGTTTGAAGGTTCAGACTTGCTTTCAGGTTGGGGTCAGAGGTCAGGGGGGATGTTGGGTCAGAGGTCAGGGGGGATGTTAAGGTCAGAGGTCAGCTGATACATTGTGATTATAGAAGTCCTTACAGAGATAGAAGTGTGAGGATGTGTGTCCTGTTCAAGCAGGAAGTTGTGTCCAGGTCTTCAGAAGCAGAGGTCAGAGGTCAGCTGACCACCCAGCTGCTTCAGGAAGTCATGTCCCCTCACTTCCTGTCCCAGGGGCCTTCAGGACCCCTGTGGAGTTGACGGGGGTTCAGCAGCAGGGCTGACCCAGGAGGGGGTCTGTCTCCTGGGGGACCAGGGTTCCTCCGGGTCCTGGACCTGAACTCATTATGGGATGTCCTGTGAGTGAGGCAGACTGCTGCCCTCCTCCCAGGTTTACCTCTCAGCTGAACAGGTGTGGTCACCTGATATCCAGCAAACAGGTCGGCCCCGCCCCCTCTGCCCAGCTCCGCCCAGAACACCTGCTCAGGTGTGTCTGTCAGGATCAGAGCAGTGAGAGCTGACAGGTCACATAGGGAGGTTGTCTCAACGTGTCATCCGCCCACTCACCCACCCCCCCACCCGTCTGCTTGCTCAGGCTTCCAGAGGACATCCAGGACCTGGAGCTGAGGGAGGAGTGGCAGGACGACGGCTTCCCCAGGTGAGGCATCCACTTCCTGTTTCCCCACCCAGCTGTGATTTGGGCTGACGTAGCTGTAGCCTCTGATTGGCTCAGACCAAAGCCACGCCCACCAGCAGGCTGTTGTTGATTGGACGTTGTTGTTTTCCAGGCCCCTCCCAGAGAACGGTGGGGGTCCAGAGAGTCTGTCTGGAGGTGAGAGGTCAGAGGTCACAGGAAGTCACTTGTTGATGTTGGCTAATGAGCAGCCATCTTTGTTCTGTAGCTGTAGGCCGCCGCCCCCAAACTCATTTGTGTTCGACTGAGACGCTTCTCTAACATAGCTCCGCCCTTCTCATGTCTGACTCCACCCCTGCTCCTCTCAGCCCCGCCCATCAGCCACTCCCTGCCAGGAGCAGGTGAGGGCGGAGCCAAAAAGCGTCTGGTGGCGCCGACTCTCAGCGTGACTCTGAGTCCGGGTGACTCCGCCCCCCACGCGTCGCCGGACGAGACGGCGTCCCTGGACATCAACCTGGAGGCCCTGGAGACGCCGTCGGGCAGCGAGTCCGGGACGCTGCACGAGCTGGAGTGGGAGGGTGAGGCGGCGGCCCAGCTGATCCGGGACCAGCGCTTCCTGCTGACAGCTCACACTCTGTCCTGACAGATGACCTCCCCCACATGGCGAGGGGCGTGGCCAGGGCGACGCCCTGCAGCGGCGCGGAGCAGTGCGAGGGTCTGATGGAGCTGGACCAGGTGGACGCCAGCGGGCGGCGCTGGAGGAAGTTCTGCACCTGCGGGCAGGAGTACCAGGTCAACATGAGCGTGCTGGAGCCCTACCTGCAGGTCCTGTCTCACGGAGGTCTCTGATGATGAGCAGCGCTCTGATTGGTTGATGCTAAGCACCTGAGGTAACCTGCCGTTAACCCTCGCTGGATCTCCACCTCATTGGTTGCCAGGTTACTGTGGAGACGAGATGAACGCCATCGTGCTCTTCACGTCCTGCTACCTCCCAGAGAACACTGTGGAGAACTACGACTACATCATGGAGAACCTGTTCAGGTGAGGCTGCTTCTCCTCTCAGGTGCGCGCCTGGCTTTACCTCCACCCATCCAACATCCTCCCACGGAGAAGCTCAGCGTCTTCACCTCCGCCTGGCTTCTCCACCTTCCTTCTCTGGCTGCTTTGTTCCTCTGCTCCTCCTCCATTGCTCATGCAGATTTAGACCTTCTGGCCTGTTTTGGCCATATTGTGCTGACTGCTGCATGTGGGCGTGGCCTGTGCACCTGTCCAGGTACATTGTGGGGACTCTGGACCTGATGGTCTCTGAGAACTACCTGCTGGTCTACCTGTGTGCCATGGCCCCCAGAAACAAGCTGCCCGCCATCAGGTGGCTCCACCAGTGCTACATGTCCATCGACAGGAGGTAGGCCTGCCGTCCCCTCATGGGTCTGATGTCACTTCCTCTGACTCTCTGACTCCGCCCCCACTCAGGCTGAAGAAGGACCTCAAGGCTCTGCTGGTGGTCCACCCTGCCTGGTACATCAAAGCACTGGTCACACTGGTGAAACCCTTCATCAGGTCTGCACACACACACACACACGCACGCACACATGCGCACGCACACACACACACACACAGGTGCACACACACACGCATGCATGCACACACACATGCGCACACACACACACGCACGCATGCACATGCACACACACATGCGCACACACACACCTTTGACACCTCATGTTTTGCTCCACAGTGACAAGTTCAGCAAGAAGATTCGTTTCATCCAGAATCTCCAGGATCTCTCCAAGATCATCCCCACAGATCAACTGCAGATCCCTGACGCCATCCAGCAGTGAGCCTCCCCCACCCGTCTGTCCTCCAGCTGTCCTCCAGCTGTCCTCCAGCTGTCCTCATCCATCTCTGTGTGTTCCTGCAGGTTTGATCAGCAGTTACATCGATGAGCTTCCCTGAGCCAGATGCAGCAGAGTGGATGGATGATGGATGGATGGATGGATGGATGGATGGATGGATGGATGGATGGATGATGGATGGATGGATGGATGATGGGTGCTGGAGGTCAAAGGTCTTCAGGAGCTCTGGATCCTCTTGGAGCGTTGCCCTCCTCCAGACAGCAGCATGTTCTCCAGCCTCTCTGCTGTGGACTCAGGACCTGGCCTCCTCTTCTTCTTCTCTTCCAGTCTGGACTGGTTTTGGGGACTTGGTTCTGATCTGGGTTCTCCAGGAGCTGCTCTGCTGGGGCTGGGGCCAGGACCGGGGCCGGGCCGGGGGTTCTGGTGAACCTGAGAACATCATCTCTGACAGAGACCCGAGCCCTGTCATAGCAGATGAGCTAATGCTAACGCTAGCGCAGAGGAGGTGGTCACATGACTAAGACAGACAGGAAGTTGTGGACTGGGTTTGCTGGAGGCCACCCCAGAGGACAGGTGGTCCAGGTTTATTTCTCAGACGTCAGCACTGACAGGCAGGACGTTTCAGACAACAGCAGCAAGTGGACACAGGCGGAGGCAGCTGCGTCCAATCAAGGACGGGCAGACAGGAAGTCAGGAAAAGACAAAGGTCCAGCCACTTCCTGTGATCTGTGGTCACCTTTCCAAGCGTTGAATCTTCAGACTCAAACCTCAGCAGCAGCGTCTCCGCTCAGTAGACGGCCTCGTCCATGTTGTCATCGCTGTCTCCTCCAAACTCCTCCCCGTTATCAAAGTAGGACATGATGTAGTCTGTCTCCTGCAAGGCAAGGACAGCCTCAGTCCACAGGACGCGTTATTACCGAGTAATAACAGCCTCAGTCCACAGGACGCGT
>BJFM01009392.1:0-15311 GCA_016586285.1 Arothron firmamentum
CACACACACACACACACACACACACACACACACACACACACACACACACGACTCTGGTGGGAAATGGAAAACAGAGTCAGTGTGTAGAGATCAAACAAAAGGCAAATAAAGTCAGGACTGCGCATTTTTTTAGAGGAATGTTTTCGAGAAGATATGTACAAAAATGTGGAGGTTTTGGCCCAGCACCTGCCAGTACTGAAGAAGTAGTTCCTTTTAGTATCTCTCCGGAGATTCAGTAAAAATGTGATACTAGATGTCCTGGTCTCCACTGCTGCTGTTATTCTGGATGTTTTAAATCCTTTTTCAGGAATCTGCAGCACTAGTTCCTCGTACTTTACCCTGTTGGCGAAGCTGTGGCGGAAGGAAAGAAAAATGAATGCATCACATTTGTTCATTGTAAACAAGTTCTAATACATAGTTGACTCCTCAAAGGCTACATGTTTAACTTGTGCTGGGATTTTTTTTTTTATATATATATATACTGTGTGCTTGAGTCTTTCAGTATTTTTCATATGAGTTCTCAGGGCTATTTAATCAACATTCTGTGTGCAGCAATCGAAAACTTAATTGATACAATCTGTGATCTAAATTTTAGTGTGTAATGTTAAAAACTACAATTCCTGCAGTGCTTTTGGTCATATATCGCAATAGTGATTGCAGCACTGTATTCCTGGAGTGAATGAAAACATATCACTTATTCATCACACCACAAAACCATTAAATATACCAATGTTTTAGATTAAGGGACAAAAAAAAGAAAAAAAAAGCTCTGACCAGGTGGTTAAACGCATCGCTTTCAGATTTGCCCACCCTGAGGCTGATGGCTTTGGAAAGTCAATTAGTGGAAGAATCTGATAGTTCAACAGCTTAATGGAACAGTTCAAATCAACAGTGGGTAGGATTCACACACCGTTCCTCCATCCTTTTCCACACCCACACTCCCATTTCTCTTCAATCACAGAACAGACTTCTCAACTGCAGAATTCCATTTGTATGTTAATGAGGAGAAAGGAGCCATCTTGAAGCCATCCTCATCTTTTCCTGCCCTTTTCCTTTGCTTCAAACCTTACCAGTCTGCATCCAACTAGAGCGATGACACATGAGAACAGTAAACCATTCCAGACTTGTCAAAATACTAAAGTATTAATGATACAATACATTAATAATATTCACTATATTCTCAACTAAACTACAGATATTTCTTGAGACCAGGACCTATGTTGTTCAGATGACACTATAAAAGAACTTGAATGTTACAGGTAAAGGTTGTGAATGTATGGTCTGCCTGTGACCCTGCTGACCTCAAATGCGACCAAAACTATTTTTCTCCTAACCACAGTCCTCTTTGATGGCCATTCTGTGTATTTAGGCCAAGGCAAAATGGGAAACACATGCTGAATTGGGTGAGATGTGGAGGGGGATGTGGTGGTTTAGCACAAAATACTGTTCTGTTGGTCGCACGCCAGGAATGTTTGAGACTGGCCACTTTGGCCAGTCAAACCTGGATTCCTCAATTTTTCTCCTTGTACGGCCAAAGAGCTCCAGACTGATATTCAGAGTATTTCCACTAGCAAATGAGTAAAACTTGCCAGATATTAAAGCCTGTGATTTTCGTTTTTCCTATCTCCAGTGTATGATATAAACTCTTGGCAAAAAAAAAACAAAACGCATGTGCAATTCTGAGAAAAGTTTATCCAGATGTCTGAGTACAGAATAAAACACAAACGCTATACCAAGCAGTAAACTTTACTGGGTCAGGCCACCACTGATGAAATATGTCTCTGAAATCTGGACTAATTAATTAGCTACATGTGAGAAAGAGCTACGAGTTTCATATGGAAGCAGAAGCACACACACATACACACACTGATATTCTGTAGTGAACCAAAAACTCAGCAAACACGCATCCAAGCAAGACGAGGACAAACAACCAGAACAACAAACAGCCCATACAGCAAGAGCCAGACCTGCATATCTGCTGCCTCAGTACCTCACTAGTCACTAAATCCCACAAATAGGGACAGGTCACGCCACAAAAATACACAATTATTGTCACATTGGCTGCCAACAAATTTGGAAAATAAAAATAGCACGTCAAATCCTGTCGTTTGTTACTTGGATGCCAATTAATGCCTACTTTCCATTCTAATAATTGGAATGATACATATTACAGTAGAGCAGTTGATACAACACAATGTAAAAATGATAATGTAAAGTTGAAGGAAAACATCGAAGTTATTTTAGGTCTTAGAAGATACATTTGTAGACAGTATATTAAAATGGCCATATTAACACTAGTATTCTGAAATACAGCTGACAAATTCCAGTGTTTTGATTTAATTACAATAATTCTTAAAAACTGTATTTTAATATTATGGAAGAAAACTTACAGGATTAAGGTGAAGAGGCTAAATCTCTAGATATTTATTTATTTTTAGGCAGGGAGAGAATTTCATTACTGTGTGGGCTTTGTGAAGTACTTACTGCTTCCAGTTCCTTCTGTGTCTCTGCCTCCATCTTTCTGATATCATCCATGGTAAGCTCCACCCACTTATCAATTGTACAAAAAAGCTGCCGATGAAAGTTTGTAAAAATCCTCTTCTCTTGCTGTGAATGACAATTACAGTGTATTTTAGAGTAGGACAGGTGCAGCCACATACAGATCATACATTTGTGCAATAATCATGACAATGTTTAAAAAAAATCCGAGTCTGACCTCATGGATGAGATTCTCCACTTTGGTCTGCAGACCCCACCACTTGAACTTGACTGTAACTAGTTTGTAGGCACACATTCTTGGGCAGTCCGTCTTACTAAGCAACTCTTTCTATTAGAACAGCAAAAGAATGACAACACTTACAACCCTTCAGTCTCACGTATGTACCAAAAACTCAACAAACTTTCCAGTGACAGAATAATCAGAACTGTCTGACACAATCATTTTGGTTGCATTTAAAGTTAAATACATGAATACATAATGCTTTGGGCAAGGAGCTTGATGAAATAATTATCAATATGAAGATCTGCTGTGTTCGGATGGAAGTACTTTAATCTTCCCCAGTTTCTAAATCCATCTGCTTCTCGCTCTCTACCACCCAGTGAAAAAAGGGGAAAAAGGGGGGGGGGCAGAGCAAAGTGGATAAACTCCAGATGAAGGGACTATTTCTTCCTCCGCCCTGACAGTGACACCGTTTCCCGACAGGCGTGCCTTTGTGGCCACTGAAGGCAGATAAAACGGTCTCTGCCAAGTGATAAGGGTGTTGGGGTGCAAAGCTGGTTACATTATTAACATGTAGGACCCGTTTGCCCCACAACACACACACACACACACACAATCTCCCCTCCGAGAACACCTGTTTAATTAATCACTTCATTCCAACTCCGAATTCCAAGAGAAAATGCCACAGACCCTGCCTCAATCGCTCTCATCCCTCTGCCGTTTGATGCCTCGATCATGGAGCAGAGTGAAAAGGGAAATGAGAAACATTTCTAAATTTGCAGTGGGTTTAGAAAAGTTGTCATCGCTAAAAGAGAACTTCACATGAAACGGATTCCACATCAAAACACTTACGGTGACATTTCTTCTCTCCCTCTCTGCGCCCCACTCAAAGGAGCAGAAGTTTTCAGAAATACAAAGGGTGCTGATGTGCAAGCATGTGTGCATGCAGAGATAGACAAGAGTTTTATTGCTCAGAGAAGCTGGCAGAAATTGTGCCTCTGTTGTCAAATAACTACTTTTTTCCATCTTCACCTTTAAAAAAAAAAACAAAACAGTCTTTTTCCATGTCCATAGCAGACAAGAAAGTGATCTAATTAAGAAGACAGAATAGAAAGTTGGGTTTCTTTATTCATACTTTTTAAAGCCGTTTGGCTGCCTTTGTTGTTTGCTGAGGAAAGTTTCTCATGGTGAACTTTGAGGGTTCCACAGCAGAATGCTTCAACAATGTAAAGGGCCTGCACGCCAGCATGTCAGGTACAGCCAGGTTGCAAGGAGAGCAACAAAACTCGTGACAAAAATACTACAATGTGGATCAACCGTGTTTTGTCGACTTAAAACTTTCCATCAGAAGAAAAGGTAAATATAGAAGATGTATAGTTGTCAAATTTAGAATCGATATTAATTTGTACAGGGACTGAACCTTGAGCTCAGAGAACAATAATCTATGATTTCACACACACACTCGCACCATTAATGTATTACCCAGGCCCTTACCCTAACATCCCCCCGACTGTAATCTGTACCCTAACCTAGGCCCATTTCTAACTCCAACCTTAAAACCCAAGTCTTAATCCTCAACAGGTTTTTGTTATGGGACGTGAGGACCAGCCAAAATGTCCTCGCTTCCCAAATATGTTTGCTAATAGCATGGCTATTTTGGTACTTAGCATGTAGCAAGCGCAAGAACAAACAAACAAACACACACACACACACACACACACACACACACACACACACACACACACACACACACACACACACACACACACACACACACACACACACACACGCCTATAGTCTTCTACTTTTCTAATATAACAAATAATATTACAGCTCATCGTGGTGATGTGGCTAAACATTAAGTAAGAAAAATACAAATGAAATACTGAGTGACAGAGTGAGAGAGAGTGAGCCTTTTTACACATAAATTGTAAAACATAGTTGCAACAAACCACAGAGTGCTCATTTTTTCTAACTTGCATACAGTTTTTCAGTCATAGCCGCTTTGGGCCAAAGTGGCATTGAATTAGATTTATTACTATGATTTACTGAAAATATTGGTTGGAACTAATGCGGGAAGGAAATTATCTCACAATATGATGGATCTACTGATCTAATCGTCCAGAGTGCTCACAGCTGAATTAAGTCTGCCCAACCCAGAGTTAAGAGCAGCTGACATGGCTGCTAGTAGAGCCAATATATTCTTACATGATAGGTTTCTATGTGAACTGTAGTATACCGTTTAATTTTGGACCGTGAAAATCCTCAAAACTTTTCAATCACCTAATTTGGTGGCGTTATCTATGCAGTCAGCTTAAGTTGGTGTCTCTTCATGACAAAAGCATGTTAGACCACTTGAGACTTTTTTCCCCTGGTTGTCCCTGTGATCAAAATGGACTGTGTGAAACGCATCATAAATTCTCATCAGCTGTTTTTAATTCAGTCACAACACTTGACAATTTCTAATTTAAAAAAGGACAACTAGCCTAAATCTGTGTTAAACCACCAAAGCAGTCTGCTTTAAAAAAATAAAAATAAAAAAAAAATACTGCAGACAGAGACAGAAATGTGTTGAAATGCTTTGGTTGCTTTGTTTAGATTCAGTCAATTATTCTCAAAAAAAAAATATATATATATATATATTTTGAACCGACCTGTCATGCTGCTGTGATGACCTGTTTTTATTAGTCATGTTTTATATGTCCATCCAATGAATCATGCCACATCAGAGACGACAGGTCTCCCTGTCTTATACCCCAAAACAAATATTTAGCAAATTAAAGTAGTTTGAACTGTAGCTTAGTGTTAAAAGCTCAAACTTAAATTATGGAGGAAATTACAACTGTGGACCCTGGTATTAATAAGAGTTATAGATATCCACTCATATGTGATATTACCTTCCAGGAGGGCCCCAGGGGTCCCCTGCCAGTCTTCACTGACTTGAACAGGACAGGATCCTCTTCTTGTTTGTAGTCCTACAAGAAAAACAGGACATATAATAAGCTCACGCAATATAATTCAACAAGTGGAACTAACTAGCTCCTTACTACTTCTGAAATGGCCTGTACAGAAATAGACTTAGTCAAAAACCGCCTTCCCCAACACACATGGAGGATCAGCGCAGCGGTGGTGGGCAGTCGGGCAAAGATGGGGAATTTACACAACCAGAGCCATCAGATGAATTAGGTCAATTCTTATAAATGAGCGGGCTTGTATCCATCCGCATGTGTGGTGTCCACAAACATGTAGTAAAGAAAAACACTTACCCCATATGCTATTCCATGACAATCATGACAAGTTGATTACATTCAAGAAACTCAATTACAAATAAATAAAATGGTTTTACATTATAGACAGCTCATGGGCCCAGCGATTTTAAATAACTCATGATGTGCCTGGAGCTAAAAGTTATTTTTCAGGGCATGTCGGTCAACAGGAGGGAGCCAAATGTGTGGAAATAAATAGATACCCTGAAACACACACACACACACACACACACACACACACACACACACACACACACACACACACACACACACCTTAATTTAGCTGTTTTAATACTGCTGAGCATCGTTACTGTAATAATACACTGCACAGCACTAATGAGGTCTATGAGTCGATATGCAGCAGATGAAATAGACCTACTCTTAAGGTAAAAAGGGCACAACTGTCTGTGTGTTAGTTTATGAAACACTGCGAGCCTTAATTACACTAACAAACTCATCTGTGCTGACTGTGCGTCCCAGGCCCTGCAGCCATGCCTGAGGCAGTGGGCTGATGGGGTCCTCAGACAGAACACATTTCTGCAGCAAGGCTACACCTCACAACCGAAAAACACGCACATGCACACCATGTGCGTGCACACGCGCACACACTCTTCACAATCGTTTCTCCACCAAATGCACATGAACTGAACAGACAGCGCAGTAGTGAAAGCAAAATGAGGCAATGTAAAGCCAAAACACAGCAATAACGTGCAACATTTTACAAGTTCATCAATTTCAAATGTAATATTTAAACGCTGGTGTAACTGAGTCAACATCTTAAAAGATGTTTGGAGTTTCCAAAAAATGGCTAGGTTGGATAAAAGACCTCAATTTACTGCATTAAAATATTCATAAAAAATACAAAAATTCCAAATCAGACAATCAAATCTTGAAATAAATGACTGCCATTTTAACATTGTCTTTTGATTAGTTGTAAGTTGAATTTGTCCACACGAGGGAGCCAAACACAGAGTTCAAAATATCTTTTTACAGAAATTTGAACTGAAATTATTCAGGTATATACAAAATTGTAAAAAAATTGAAAACAAGTGTAAACAGTATTTTATGTAAAAAATACATTAAATTGGATTAAAACAATTGCTTTCTTTACAATGCAGACGTTCTGCAATAAAGTTCAGCAGTTTTGCACAAAAAACGCAACACAGGCTGAGATTATCAAAATAAAATCAAATAAAAATTATTTGCCACAGCTCCATGTTCTACTTATAAAAGGAAAACATATACAAGACATTGTGGACATTGCTTTTTATTTGCAATTGTATCTGTAACACAGGTAGATCAGTTGCTGTAATAAGAAAAAGGTTGATTTATTTAATTTGCATTAATATTATTCCTATTCATTCATCAGGGTATGAATGCGAGTGTAAAACAGCAAATGCACACTTGTAATGTGCTTGGAGTGGTCAAACAGGACTAGAAATGATTCATGTACCATGTATGTGCAAACAAACCTCACCTCTTGACCCGCCTCATAAAATTGATCAGATTAACAAAATAATATACAATTTTTTGACAATTCAAACTAAACTCAGTAATTTTGAGCTTCGACCAATGACTGAATATTCAGCATTTTTTTTTTTTTTTTTTTTTTAAATCAGGGGACCTTGAACTCCTCTATAGGTATAGAGGAGTTGATGAGGTAAAGTCAGGAAAATATGTGGGGCCTCCTCCACTATCGTTTTCACCTGAAAACAATAGTGGAGGAGGCCCCACATGGCAGAAGGTTACGTAGAACAAGAGTGGGCATGTTGATAAAAAAAACACCGCCAAGCTCCAAAAAGCGTGCCCCATTATCTGACTATTGTACTCAAAACTGTAGGTCTTTTCTGTTATATTAAAAAACATACACAGAGACTAGGCTGTAACAGGTGGTCTCTACTGGTGGCTCTCACAGGTAAGAGGAATCAATCATGGCACCTCTAAAGTGCAACAGTCGAGCACTGAGATTAGATACACCATACTGGATCTCCCATAATCTAGTTTGCGTATCACAATTCTAAGAGTTTGGCAAACCACTTGAAAAATGTGAGTATCACTGTACATAAACCGCACATGGCTACCGTACAGCATTACTAACATTACATGACAAGGTTGGCTAGTGGCAAGGTTGGCTAATGGCTAATGCTAACAGTGGATGCTAATGCTGACAGGAGAGTTCCCCCTCCCCCTCGGAGCTTTGTTCAAAAATATCAAAGAAAATCAAAAGAAATCGAAATAAAAAAAGAAATCGAAATCAAAAAAGAAATCAAAGGTCAGCCCTAGAGCACAGTTTCACATGCATAGATGGACTACAGATTTTTAAATGTTAGACTTTTGTGAATCAACTTTACAATGACCTCTTATGGGTATGCAGGAGAACTGAGTAGAAACAGTGTTCAAAGAGCTTCTACTTACAGCAGCCGATACTTGATTTCTGTCTGCGATGTCGATGGGCACAACTGTCACCTTCTTCCATGTGGAACTGTCTAGTTTATGTACCTAAATTACATTGAAAAAAGTCAAAAGAAGAATTTAAAGTCCATTTAATGGATGAAAGTTGATAGATACCATGCAGAAAAACTCACATTTTCTTGTGTTCCCAGGTCTGGTTTGTGCCATGTTTCAATGGTTATAAAGAAATCATCTTTCATGTACTCATTCTAGAAAGGTGAATCAAAGTTTCATAATACACAAATTAATGTAAAAGAATAGGAAGTCATCAAGGAGTAATGCAATTTAATTTTGTATGTAGAAACAAATGGGGCTACATACCGTCACAACTGGATTACATTTAGGCATGTTATGAGAAAAAAAAAGCAAAATAAGTACATATATAAAAAGGTAATTTAAACAGTCATACTAAGTCACAGAAGTGTATTTGACCATGGACCATAAAATTAAGGCATATGTGGAGAACAACTCACCCGTTTTGCAATAAGGGTAGGCATTCCATGCTTTTTCATGGAATATAAAGGCATTTTCAGGTGCTAGAACTCTCAAAAATGCAGGAACTTTACTGCAAGAATAAGGTAAAAATGATGTAAGTACGTAAGCCAAGAGGAGAGAAGCTACCACACTAACAGCAGGTTTACGTTGGAAAACAGCGCAATACTGCCACAGCCTGGTAGAAGATTGCCATTACAACATAAGTAATTATGAAGTGGAACAACGTACCTTTTTATATGGTAGACTTTGTGTGTATACTGCCCTTTCTCACCATCTTTTTCATAGGGCTCATTCTTCAGTACCTGAATTCCATCCCCACCTCCAGTCTCATTTTTACTTGCTTCAGCCACTGAGTACAGCTGTCCCACTTGATACTGCCATGAAAAAAAGGCAACTCAATGTCATCAAATGTTTTGCAATTTAATTGAACCACAACACGTTATAATAATGTAAATAGTAGTGTAGATTTAAATCAAAAAGGTAATTTAGCATATATAATCAGTAGGATGTGAAGCTTTAAAGACACGCTGAATGAATCCATCCAATAGTAGCACAAGATGAATAAATGCATACTGCAGACTTTTCTCCAACCCAAAAATTGAGAGTAGAAAGAAGTGTTGTGTTAGATATATGGGTGTTGTGTAAAGATACATGGGTTCTAATCTTATAGTTTAATTAATTTCTGAGTGCAAGAATGATGCACAGCTTAGAAAAGGTGAGTGAAGCCATTCACATAAATAAACCTCACCTCCTCAACACTACAGGGTAAAACCACACGACTGCAAAAGACAGAAAATTGAAATGTGAATATTTACACAGGACTTTACAAAAAAACAACAAACAAATAAACAGACATTTGAGTGTAAATTTGAAAAGAAAAACAACTTTGAAGGGGGGGGGGGTTCTCTGACTTTCTCCCACAGTCCAATAACATGTATTTCTAGAGGGTGCTAGATGAATTGGTTAAATTATATTGACCTGAGGTAAGAACGGTTGTTTGTTCCCAAACGTTAGCTCTGCGACGAGCTGACTTGTCCAGCCAACATTCAGTTGTTTTCTTTTGTGATATTAATCAACATTGAGTCACAGGAAACATCATAAAATGAGCCATGATGACATACTGATTTCATGACTAGTGCCGTTGAAGAACATTACTACTTTCTAGATGTAGAGTGGACTCTGCAAAAAATATGCTTTTTCTGAACACATCACAGTGGTAGTTGGATGGTGCTAATCTGAAATTCTGAAAATTTTAGATTTACATGACCAATGTGTCAAACACAAACAACTGCATTTCAGAAACCAATTGGGGGGGAAGAAAAAAATAGACAAGTAAATTACTGGGATGAAAAAGAAGTACATAAAACAATTCCAGAACTACCAGGACAATGTAGACCATTGTGGAACAATTACTTATCACCAAAATCCAACACGAAATCAGGACAACTTTCATTCAATCAGGTCGCATACACAATATGTGCAATATAAAATGGGTTCATTGTAGACTTTGTTACAAATTATGCTTATTGTTCTATTTTTCTTGTAGCATAATAGGATAATTGTACGATACTAATTTTTAGTACTATCGCTTCGGGGAGCTTTATTTGTATTTTTCAAGCAAATATTGATTTAAAAAAATGCACAATACAGTATTTAAGGAAAAGCGAAAATAAATGTTAGAATATTGACGTTTCCTTCAATACGAGTTACTTCACACGTTGTTACAATTTTGTTTTGGGGCAGGGAATTCTATCTTTCTCCAAAAGGGGCCCGACAGAAAAACAACCGATATCCAATGTCCAACTGCGCATCTCTCTGGGCAACGTCATCCTTCAGAAAAGTACAACAGGCTGAGAAAGTTACCTGACAAAAGTAGTTGACACGGCAGTAGAATTTGTCCTATAATCGTTTAAACAACCCTGAGTGCTCACAGTTGGGTAACAGCGACATTAGCAACGCTATGATGAGATTTATTAGCATTAGCACAAAGGGTAAGCTAAAGTCGCTGATGTTAGTTTAAGTACAAAAGCTTTACAAGACAAGTGACATCACAAACCCGACAAACAGAAATGATTAAAAAAAAATAGGGCACTTAAGATTAAAGTAGTTATCATACGCCGACAGAAATCGAGCAGCTGTCAGCTGGTAGGCCAGACAGTAGCTCTTCCTACCCTCGTGTTTCTCATAGAGCAACAGGCAAGATATAAACTTTCATAACCGCTGAAAAATGGATAAAACTAACCGGCTCACTTATTTATAACACATGCTTATTTTCACCAAGTGACGCTTCCAGCGCAACGTCGCACTTACTACTCTTTCATGAGGCTCATGTTGGCTCGCCGTTCTTCCTGCACCACGACGACACAGAACTGACGGCTCGAGCTTCTGCGCGCTTCCCCTGCTGAACTGAGCGACGCAGGAAGCTGACGCCGCACGAGCAGTTAACGCGCTACCCCATCAGGGGCGTGTCTGCAATATTCGGGGTGGGGTGTCCTAGGTCTAAACCATTGCTTATATATTTGGACATACTTATTAAGTAGTATAAAATCCCATATTTGAAGGATATCTTTTTTTTTTTTTTTACATAAAATAATAACTTAGATTTTAGCAGAAGGGTGTGAGACTGAAACTGTACCCAGCTGTGTGTCAATGGGCACACCGCTGAGTGCAGTTTTTCATGATTGAATAGTTTTCTATTTTTCCAATATTTACTGTTTATTTATTGATCTGTTTGAGCATGAAATCCCTAAAAGTGAGATATGTCCCTCAAATTTCCCTGAGTTTTATTTGCCACCGAAATTGATGAAACTACAGCAGTAATGTCATCTACTGAGGCTTTGAATAAAGAAAAACACCATTTCCCTTTTTGATGTTCTTCTACTTGCTAACAGTTCACCAGAAAACATACGGTACTCATAGACAGAGAAACACAGATATGGTTACAGTGAGTCATTTTATTGTTGTGGCTGCTATTTTGTATATTGTTATACTCTTTTTTTTTAATAATAAAATAAAGTTTGGATACTTTTTCCCTTGGGTACATTTAAGGCCGATTCAAATAATGTCAGAGTAGTGCTGTTGAAGCAATGTCTGGTTTCTAAATCCAATTGTGTTGCATATAAAAGTGAAGAAAACTAGAAAGCAATTGTGATGTTTTTTTATTGAAACAATTTACTGATAAATGACCAATGGCTGTCATGAAACTTGCTGTTTAATCTCAAAAAATTATGGGCTAAAAAGTCATACATGGTACTTAACACTGAATAGCAAGAGAATCCATGCTTCAGAGCAGACAATTCACAAAGAAATCAGGCAAAATGCCATTTGATTTCAATAAAAAATATTAATTTTTTCCCCCACTCTAACATACATGGTACAGATTTGTTCATTTTTTAATAATATAAAAACGCTTAATACTGATTGTGAAACACTTCAATTAATTTACAAAACATAATTATTATTATTACATTAATAACAACAACCAAAAAATAATAATTAAATTTTAAAACAAACAAACGCAAAAACAAAATAAGGAAATCAGTCATATCGGTTGTATCCAGGCCCACGCAAATAGCAAAATTTAGCGAAGAAAATGGCATTTACATCTACCTGACACACATTTAAACACAAACACAGTATCAGGTCGCTGAGTATTTCTCATTGCCATTTACAGTGTTATGGGCACAAAGACAACACACACTTCGATCCTTCATGCACCTGTGCAGGATCCTTCTCCTCACCAATCAATCCACTTATTTTCTTATAAGGGGAAACATCAGTGGTCCTCAAAAAGTGCCCTGCTCTGTCGGTCCATGGTAATAAATGATGCATTGAAGTACAGGATGGTCTCAGCATTTAGAGGAAGGGAAAAACCTTCCAGGTGACAAGAACTTGTATCCATTACCGGTAGGTAGACAGATCGAGCGAGCGCCAGGGCTGCTGCTTGTGGAAATAGTAGGTGATGGGGCAACCTTTCTAGAGTTGGAGCGATGGTGTCCATTGGGAGAGTTCTTGCTACCACTATCTAGTGTCTGCTTCCCCAGCTCCCGCAGTTCCAGGCTATCTTGGGTCTCATTAGGGGAGCAATGACGTGGAGAAAGATTCAGAAGGCTCAGGACATCTCTACTGGCAGAAGCAAGTGGCCCAGGAGCACCATGTTTAGCCTTGACTGGACCTTGATGTTGCTGTTGCTGAGCTGTAGCATTAGACCAAAAGGTCTTTAGGTTGTGGATAGCCTGGACTTTTTCATCAATCACCCCTCTTCTTAGCCTGTCAAGGTCTGGGGCATCAGCTGATGTAGAACAGGTAGAACCAGTTGAGGAGTAGGACAGGGCAGGGGAAGGAGCACTGCCAGCTGGAGACTGGTGACCAGAACTGGGAGACACATTACTAGGAGAGCGAGAAATGTGGCCACTATATGGGGAGCTTGGGTACTTCAATTTGAACTGCGCGTGGCTGTCCAGAGAGGGAGAAGAATGGCTGCCTTCCTTTTGAGAAGACTCAGAGACTGCAGGACTGTTGTATCCAGAGCTTACCTTCTGCAGTGAAGAAGAACGGGAGGGAGGTTTAGGTCTTGGGGAAGACTGAGCTCGGCAACTAGAACTACTGTTAGGACGACTAAATGCGCTTGTTTCAGAGGAACGGAAGGTGCTGCTACGGGCTGAGGTCCCTCCAGCAGACCCACCCTCCGGACAAGCCCGCTGAAGACTCCCCACTGCACGTAAATGGCTCTGAGTCTCTTCTAGTATCTTTTGTGCAAGCTCTTGAGGATCCAGGGAAACATTTTTTTCCTCCTGAGACTTGACAGTACTGTCCGTCTCTGTACTGGATTGGTCAGATTCACCTGCGTCTACACTGCTTACCTTCCCCACATTTTGGAATGATGAGTTTGGACTGGGCCCCAGGGATGTTTTGACAGGGGACGTTGGGGTGCTAACGCTGCCTCGTGATGATACCGATACAGAATAGCCTCTTCCTGATCCAGTGCTGGACCCACCTACAATCCCACGGCCTGCCCGGTGGCGTTGGCTGTGGCCTGGTGGTAGAGGCAGAGAGTCACAGTGGCTTCCCAGTGGCTCACTGCTGATTATGGAAAAGCCTTCATATTCCTCATCATCTCCCCGGGTTCCTGTCACTGCTGCAGCGGCCCCATGAGGAGATGAGCGACTACGAGGTACATGAGTGTGTTTGTGGACAGTATAGTGTGCTGTGGCCCCGCTGCGTTGCCGGTGACTGAGGAAATCACAGTCTGACTTGGAGACGAAGCTCATGGAGGAGGCCACAGAGCTGAGGCTATAAACTGAGATGGCATCGGATGCCTGGTTGTCCAGGCAAGGAGGACAGAAGGGGAGGCTTGAGAATCCCATGGGTAGAGGGTTGGACACAGACTGGGCTGAAGCAAGAGATTCAAGGGAAGATGAGCTGTCCAGGCTGAGACGCTTGGGAAGCTCTGTAGAATCTGAAAAAAAAAAAAAAAAAATTAAAAATAAAATATGTTAAATGGACATGTCACACTGCCTCCTTTATCTAAGGACATCCTCAATGATCAACATGGTTATAACATGACACAATTACAAGGGTATAATGCTAAATTAAGTCAACCTGGTATGTTTGGGGCAGAAAATATTCCCACGAAAAACGGAAGCCATTGCCATGTTTTTGCAGCGTAACTTGTTGCATTTCTCGCCCGCATTTCTATTATGTATTTTAATGTAGAGTAACGGGAAACTTAGCTGACTTTATTGTCCAAGAAATTTTAAGCGGGGTGGGACTATATAAATTACAGAATTCAAGAGCATGAACCATACTTACCAAACAGTGCCAGCAGAGACTGGAGAGCAAAGTGCAAGGTGCGGCGGTTGGCTAGCTTGCCCGTTTTAAGCACCACTTCTTCTTGGCCAACTTCACACAAGTCAAATCCTGTATACACACACACACATAACAGGATGACAGGTATGGTTGAGAAACTGTGCCTGGAAGATCAGAAATTGCATGAGGTTGCATTCTCAAGTAAGAGCAGGCTTACCGAGAGCAGCCAGAAATTCATGGCATCCTGGCAGTCTCCAAAGTTGCACACTGATGGACACCTGAATGGGCAGCAGAGAGAAATCCTGTTCCTTCTCTCCTGTCTGCAGCTGTACTAGCACCTGGTGGAGCTGGAGATGAAAAAAAGGAGAAAAGAGGCAGCAGTTAGGAAAGAATGTGTTTACCTGTTAAAATGCCAGATATGATTAATGTATATGCCCTGTTTGTGTGAATATATATATACATGTGTGTGTGTGTGTGTGTGTGTGTGTGTGTGTGTGTGTCTATATCTATATATATATCTATATATATCTATATATATATATCTATATATATCTATATATCTATATATGTAT
>BJFM01009424.1:0-14988 GCA_016586285.1 Arothron firmamentum
CCCCCCCCCCCCCCCCCCCCACCTCCCCCTGATGTACAGACAGGAGCGCCCTGAAGCACACCTGGTCACGTGACTTCATCACCCATACGCAGCGACGCCTTCGCACATTCTTTATGTTTTCCAGGATTCTCAAGAACATCTCTGACCCCCTCAGACCAACATCCAGCTGCTGCTCCTCACTTCTGCTGACCAGTCTAAGCCCCGTCAGCTGATCACCAGCCCAAAGGTCAAAGGTCAGCGTGGTTCCCTGGCAACAACTCGTCCGTGCAGAATCGCCGCTGGCAGCCTGTTGGCTGGAAACACAAAACCCAACTCCCGCAGACTCTGCTGCCCTTGAGCCTGGCGTGCTGCCGGCTCAAACATCCAGGCAGAGCTCCGTGAGGAATGTTCTCATCACGGCGGTGCCGGGAGCCTGTCGCTGGGCCTGGGGGGGCGGACCTGGGCCCCGCAGCAGGCGGGAAGCCGCCCATGATCACAGTAACATGAAATAATGAGTGGAAGGTGTTTGGTTTCTGAATTCCAGAAGAGTTTTTTCCAGAATTCAGCAGAAACGGGTGGATTCACACGGGCTCGGTTCTGTGTTTCCGCCTTGCTGACCTCAGCACTAGAATCTGTTCCTGAAAACCCGAGATTTTCTGGAAAGATGTCGTCTGTTTCTAGAGGCCGTCTGCAGATTTTGTCCTTCTTTCCTGTACAGAAACTCTGTGACTGAGCTGGTCCGGTCCGTATTCACACATGTCCCGGACCAGCTCGGGCTCACCTGGAGGATCAGATGCGGATCCGGCTGTTCCCCGGCTCCGACGCTGGTCCTGATGGGCCTTTATTTTGTCCTGAATGTAGTCGAATGTAGAGAAGAGTTTCTTTGTCCCGTTTGCTCAAACAAAAATTCATTTGATGCCAGAATTTATGAAACCAGATCAGGAGAAATGACAGAAGACAGAAGCTAAAGGGCAGGTTAGCAACCAGCTGGAAACCAATTCCCAACACATCCCAGAATAAGCAGCTGCACCAGCTGGTTGCTGGGTTACGTAGCTACGCTAGCTCATCGCGAGGAGCTCCGTGTTTTGTGGATGTGAAAGTGTTGTTTGTTTAGTAAAAGCTCATTCTGCAAAAGGCAAATAAACGCATCGCTCAGCAGCTGACGAGAACAAACGGCAAAAGCTGGTGCGTGTGGGGCGCCCCCTGGTGGCTGGCTGCACTAAACATTAAGCTGCGCCTGCCAACGGTTCAGACTCAAAGGTGAAATGAAGAGAATCTGCAGTTTTAATTGAGCTGACGGAGCGGCTGCTGCGCCGGCCGCTCATCAACCTGCCACCACAGGACGGCAGCACTCGTCTGGCCTCGTCTGGTCTTAAATTTAGTTCAACAGACCCAAAACAAAACAAACAAAAAAAAGAATTGGCTGCTTCAGCAGCTACTTGTCAGTTTTTCTGGGATCAATCTGAGGACGCAGCTGGAGTCGGAGCCACCAGGAGCCGATCCAGATGGTTTTGGAGCTGGTCCGGGATCCTGGTTAGAGTTGAATTGACTAAAAATGATCTTTCTCCGTCACTCTGCCTTTCTTCCTGACAGGAGCGTCTTCTGGGAGAGGAAACGCTGCATTTTTTTGTCGCCTTTCAGTGCTTTGATAGTGAGTTTTGCCATTTCTCCTCTGAAGCACGCGTGTACAAAAGAAGCACACTGGAAAAGAACTCGTCTGTGAGGGGTTGGGAGATGAATTTGTATTCCCAAAGCATAATAAAATAAAAACGGCGCCCTGATCTGCAGCGTTCTATTGTGTTTTTGCCTCAGCTCCTCAGAGAACACGGACGACCTTCAGAAAAACAGCTTTCAAAGATGCTTCTCGGGGTTATTTTAAGAAAATGCACATTATCACCGAGGGATGGTGGATAAAAGGATCTGCTGGCGATGTGCACGCTGCAGATGTGCATTAAAATTTAAGGTGATGTATTCAACCAAAGGTTGAGCTTCGCTCACAAGAGGACAGCAAAGGACCCGTCTGCTGCAGCTGCCTGACGGTTGAACATCCACCAAACCGTCACTCAGAAAATCCTGCATTAAAATGCAGTAAAACAGCAGCTCGCTTTCAATTATTACACAAATAAAAACAAAGAATGTTTTCACACTGCATCAGTCAGCTTTCATAATAATAAAGTCATTTATAATGGCCTCAAACCTGCGTAACATCAAGTCTGTCCACAGAATTGAAGTCAAGTCAAAGTCAACTTTGTCAGACATGCAATAAAGCTCAACTTCCTGTTTGCAGAAGAGAAACTTTATCAGAATTTTTTGGGGTCGGCTGCTTGTTATATTTATTTGTTTATTTGTTTATTTATTTTAAGTGACTCACGTACCCGAAGCCCAGCTGACTCAGTTCCAGGTGCAGCCACCAGAGGGCGCCGCAGAGAGGAAATTAATCAGCATCTGCGCAGATTTAGGAAAAATAATGATTAAATAAATAGAAATCACCTGTTCCCGAGTCAAAACATTTTAGAATATGTAGGTATTTGCAAATATCTTTCCTTAACCGTAGAACAACGACAGAATCAATGATTAATCAGTAAATTTTATATATATATATATATATATATATATATATATATATAAACACACATACATATTTATCTGTGATACATTTAAAACCTGTATGTTTACAAATCATCCGAGTCAAAGGAGTCGTCAGGCATAAATGGTCTGCACGGATATTTTTGAAACGACCATTTATTTATGGTCATTTTGTTCAGAAAATCTTTAAAATTCTCATGAATTAGATAAGAGAGAAAAGATAACAAATACTCACAACACACGAGGATCTCTTAGATTCCAACAAATCCGATTTAAAAAAATGAAACATCCGCAATCTTCATCTTCATTAGACTAAACACCTGCGGCAGTGACACGCGGGTGCTGATGGGAAATGTAGTTTTTTTAAAATTCCTCTTTGTTTGACGTGAACAAAAAGAAATTGCTGAACAAAGTTAGCCTTTGGAGACGAGAGCCAACCTTTAGAAAGCTTTGAATTAAACACTCTGAAAATGTAGCTTCATTCATCTGAACTGTGTTGAATAAAATTAAAAGTTCCGGTGAAGGTCAAACCAAACATCAGTTTCAGATCCCTGCAGAATTTATATTTCAGGCAGCAGCTTATTAAAGATTGACCTGTGCATGTGGACAGAACGCTGCTGTGATGGCGCTTACGTCAGCCAGGAAAGAAAAGGTGGCTCAGAGCTAGAGGATGAAGCCAAACGTCACATTAATACACTGAGTGAAGGTCTGCTCTTTCTAAAAATACTCAGACGGAAGAATCGTCTTGAGCGGGGAGGCGGAGAGGGCTGGGGGGGCCGAGAGCGAAGAGCCAGCAGATGTGATGAGAGTTATGTCACGCACGCAGAGAGCTGTGCAGTGGTGCAGAAGCTGCGCTTATGTAACCGCGGCTGAGCCTCTTTGCTGCATCGATCGGAGCCAGGCGCCTTAACCGCAGAGCTGGAAGGGTTAAAATAGAAAGCTTTGACCTCTGCTGTGACCTGTAGAGGACAGACACACACAACACTTCCTGTGTTGTTCCACCCCCTTAAAACTGACCTTCAAAGTCCCTGGAACTATCCTCAGATTCCCTCACGTCGACCATCTGCAAAGAAATGCACAGAATTATCAGGATTTTGATGTTTTGGTGCATCGAACTTTAGTTTTACAACAAAACACACGCAAACAATCAGATTATGTTCGACTGAGGAACTCTGAGGATGTCGGGAGGATTGTGGAGGAACCAGGAGACCCGGCTGTTGGATCCGACTGGAGGTCCATCCAACCACAGCACACATTTACTCCATTCTACCCTGGAAAAACAGAGGTGTAGTTTACTGGGAAACAAGGCAACCTCAAATGGACTATTTTTAATATTTATCAGATTAGCAGTTTAAGGTCACTGAGCGAGGGATTCAAACTGGCAACCCCCCGGTAACAACCCAATCTGGGTTCCAGTGACCTGACAGCTGCAGGAAGGACATCACGCCCCAGTTAAATAAGAACCTTTCAGCCAAAATCCAGAGCTGGAACATGAAGGAACATGAACTCTGGATTAGAGATTAGAGGCGCTGCTCGCCTCCAGACCACCAGGGGGCGACAGAGAGAACTGTTCAACGCGAAAAGACTTCAAAAGACACTTTATTTTTTAGATTTTTATCATTAAGCAAAACTCTTCAGAGCTAAAATCTCCTCATTCAACCAGAATAAATTAAGGACTGAGCTGCTGCACTGGAGCTCAACACAGCTGTTACATAACCGCACATCCATCCACAGCAACTGGGCGAGCTGGTCGTCATGGCAGCGCCAGGAAGCGCTCACTCCTCCGCATCAGCAGCAGCTGGCGGGCAATTAACGCCTGTCTGAACTCCCACGTTTAGCATCTGCAGTTCAGGGGCGAAATCCGAGGACGAGGAAGCAACCTGGCGGAGCTGGTGCGTGTTTGGGATCCATAAAACCTCCTCGAAGGCGCCGGATGAAAGCTGCTCCGTCTGGGCTGCAGGGGGCAGCCCATCACCGGCCCACGATCCCACCCAGACTCAGAGGCCCCAAACAAACATTTACAACACTCACTTTGCACTGCTGACGGGCCCTAAAGCAGCCAGGAAGTGAAAGCAGACGGAAGAACCGAATCTTGTCCTCCTCCATCCTGGTTAATGATTGCGGGAGCAGCTGCTGTGCACACGCAGCGCAGTGCACGCAAGGCGGAACCCTCAGGAAGTGGAATTCAAACCTAACTGATGAAGGTGGTCTCAGGTCGCGTTTGACAGTGACAGAATGTTCCCACTTCCTGCCTGGTTGCTGTCTTTCTGAGTGTCTTTTGACTTTAACCTGCAAATGTAACAATCCAGATGATCTTTATGCCCAGTCAGCTGATCTGAGTCGTGTGTGTGAGTGTAAGTGTGTGTTCTGAGTTAATCTGTTTAAATTACAGGCGCCTTTAATCTGCGCGCAGACGGAATCCCAGGAGGTTAAAGGCTGAAACCTGAGGTCACGTGTGTCCTCCTCTTTTCCCAGGAGCAGTTTTTCCATGTCGAGCCCCAGCGTTGCCCCTGTTGGCTGCCTGGACCCCCCCCCCCAACAAGGCCCCTCGGGTTTGTTCTACTTCCAGGCCGACCCCTCAGCGACAAATGCGACTGGCCTTGGTCCAAACGGTGGCAGCCTGAGCGGAGCTGGTTAATGGGGCTGTTTCCCAGGGTTACAGCAGCCAGCACCAACGTGAAGGAAGCTACGGCGGCCATTATGGTCCAAACCGACGGCTCCATCTGTCCTTTCCTTCTAAAAGCTTTGTCTTTTCTGGGAAAACTGAAGGCTTTCGTGATTAAATTAATGCTAACCAGGTCTGGAGGTTTGAATTGGTCCATCTAACCAAATTTACCACAGAGAAAGTGATGGTTTTCTGTGTTTTCTGTGGTCAAACCCGTCGTTTGCAGCCTCCCAGACAGGCTGTGACGCTCTCGGATGGAAAGTGGATAAATTATTCATGGGAATCTGCTGGTACCAGAGAGATCTGGTAATTTCATCCCCTGCATTGATATAAACCGTGACGGTCGCTGCAACCTCGCCCCCCCCCCCCTGAAAAACACAATCAATTGTTATTAGGAAACAAGTGGAACCATCAAACCAGCCTCTGGTCAATATTTTATACAGACATTAGAGCCGATGGATGGAAACACCTCACCCACCCACACACCCACACACACACACACACACACACACACACCCAGCATGGGAGTGCTGTTCTGACTCATTTTCACATTTCTGCAGATCAATTTCCAATATGGACGCTTGTGTAAGAGGTTTGCGTGCAACAGTGCGCAGCTTTGCTCTGTTTCAGCCTCTAATCTCATCATCGCCGCCTTGCTCATCTTCCACTCGTTCTCCTTTAGTCCCACCGGGATTAAAGGGTTAAAAAGTGGCGTTTGGAGTATTTCACAGGAGTGCAGTTACAGGAGAGTCTAAGATTTAGAATTAACCTAAACACCGAAAGGCATCGCACCACATTTGATGCCTTTTTCATCCCTCAAATTTGATCCAATTTAACAGGAAAACACCAGTTATCCCTTCACGAGACCAAACATCAGTTTTCATCCAAATTAATCCCACTGTTTCACACTACTGTAATTTCTCCAACTGGCAACACTGAGTTTCTTTCAATTAAATAATCTTTTCTTCATCATAACTTTGAACAAAAAGTTGATTTAACCTGAACTAAACATGGTCTTTTCTCCCAAAACCTGGTTCTGATGGAAGACTCTTCAGTTTCAGATGATTATGGCTTTATTATGATTATGGTGCTGGATTGTGGAGGCCGAACCGCCCTGACGCCGGGCTGCTCTGGTTCCTCATCCTGGTCTCAGGCCCAAACGTCTGCAGGTTATCAGCACTCACAACTCAAGCTGATTATGAAGCAGGATTTTCGAGCAGCTCAGAGAATCTATTCCCAGCCTGGACCAGATTAGACCCTCGCCTGTGGTGGGATGTTCAGGGCTCAGGCCTTATTTAAGACCTGACTCTGGAAATGTTTTTATTCAACGCTCGTCTTCCAGTAAAAGAAGCTTTTTGTCTGCATTAGCAGCACTCAAAATACTTGGGAATCTTTAGACATTTCTGCGTATTAACCTTCTTTCGAACAGTTTAGAACCAACGCTAACTAAATAACATCTAAATATTCAATTATTATGTTGAACACAATCTCACAAGTGTCCAAACAACCAACCTGAGTGTAAACAAGGGTTGTTTGTGTAGGAGCAAGTCCAGAGGAAATGACTACATTACCCAGAATGCTCCTCTGCCAGCAACATTTATCAATGGCTGAGCTGAAGCTCCAGGTTTATGGTGGTTTTTGGAATAAAACATATTTCTGTGTGACGCTGATACAGAGTTAACTGGAAAATACATTAATAATTAATAGTTAATTATTATTAACTGTTGACTTGGTGATTTTGAGTCATAAGTTAAATATTTGTCCTTTAGCTCAACAAGTGCCAGGTGATCAAAGAAAAGAGTTTTATCTGATGTTACAGTGTCATCGAACTCTGAAGGAATGGAATAATAAAGGAAGCTGCTGTGTAAAAAGGTTTTCGTCATCTTTTGTCTCAGATTACAGCTGCACGACGGTGAACGTTTTAATCCAGATGAAGTTTAATCTGCATCAGCTGCTTCCTCGTCAGGGACGTTACTCACCTCTTCCTCCCACTAACACTCATCCACTGACAAACCCAAACAGTTGCTTCTCCTCCTAGAAGAGGAGATTCTTAGTCATCTGGCATCTCCCCTCGCTGCATCAGCCAGTCAACATGGCTGACTGTCACCGACTGGATCTGACCCTGGATCTGCTTCAGCCAACCAGGCAAACACCAGCACAGAAGCGTTGAGCTTTAAATAAGCCGGAGTCGACCTGGGATTACACGGTTAACCCGCTCGGAAGGTCCGCTCGCTGCTAAATGTGGCGGCTCTGAGGAAGAAGAGGAAAACGGTGATTCAGGGACGCGACCAACACGGCAAACCTTCCGTTTCGGCCGCTTCCGCTTTTTTCTGCTTTGGAAAACGTGGACGGACTGAAGCTGCGACGGCAGGAACAGCAGAAAACTGGCACCTCCCCACACATTTATTCTATTAAAGCAAAGACAAATGTGCAAAATTCAGAAGATGAAACAACCCCCCCAAAAAACCCAAAGATTAAAAGTGTTAGATTAAAAAAAGAGGGTGGGGGGGGGGCATTAAAAAAGAACACCTTTCTTCCAAAAGGGACCGTCCAGAGCTCTGAATTATGCAACGTGGGGATTTGGAGCTGCGGCGGTGCTGGGGGGCCTGGGGGAACCTGGTACCTCTGCCGGATTATCTGGCTCTTATGAACGAACCCGGCGGCGCAGATTAAAACCTCCCGTCGGCGGTTGAAATAATCTGGCTTCCTGCTGTTAGGTTCTGGGCTTGGTGGCGAAGGTGAGGTAGCCGGTGTGACCCGGGATCTCTCTGGGCGGGGTGGTGGTCTTGACGGCGACGGCGGCCTGTTTCGGAGCGGCGCCGGGGGCCGTCTTCTCCGCGGACTCGCTCGGAAGGGAGCCGAAGTCCGGCAGCGGCAGGGAGACGGTTCGGACGTCGTGGACCCTCAGCAGAACCTCCAAGGTGCTGATCTCCTCGAAACCCTGCTCGGCCAGAGCGTCGCAGGTCCTCTGAACCTGCTCGATGCACGGCGAGAAAGAACAGAGCCGACCCCCTGCAGACAGAACAGACGGTGAACATGAACACCTTTTCCTTCATTTCCTGTCTCATGCTAGTTAGCTTAGCTACGATGCGCATTGATCTAACACACACACACACACACACACACACACACAGACAAATAACCGTCATAAATCAGGAAAGTGGGTAAATTATTCATGGACTCTGCTCTGACTCTGACTCATCTTTTTCCTGGAGCTAAGCTGACCTCTGACCCGCTGCTCTGATAAACACGGATCGGGCCTCTCGGAACCCTGCCGAGGACCCGCGGGGCCCGCCGGAGGGCCCGGCTCCAGAGCCTTACACCCGCTGACCTGAAGACCGGCAAGAATGTGAGTGCGTCCAGCGTCTGGGACGGGACGACCTTCTTCACGCCCTCACCGGGCGGCTGCCCCAGAGGTTCGAGGGTCCGTCTGTGTTGCCGTGGCGATGTGACATGTCAGAAACCTGCAGCAGGTCTGCAGAGGGCAGCGCCATGTTTGAAACAAGGCAGCGGACTTTGGAATGATTGGGATGGCGGTCCTCCTCTTGGCTCCGAGGGCCGTGCTCTCCCTCCAGACGGCAAATAAAAACCGGCTCAACTGTTACCGAGCAACCGGGAGGAGGCGCAGGGAGGGGTCCGCTTGATTACACAAGCTCGTTCACATCTAAGGAGCTTTACAGTCGTCACACTATGATTCCTTACGGGGTGTTTGGTGCTCGCAGGGCATGTTTGCGTTATGATTGCATAAGAGCAGCGAGGGGGCGGAGTCGGGATCCGCAGTCCCTCACGGAGAGCGGTTGGACGGGGGGGTCGGGCTGCCGGCCAGAGCTTCGTGTGAGGGGAGAAACGGAGAAATGGGTCACTGCCCGCTGCAGAACACAGCTCAGAAACACCTTTGAGTAGAGTGAAAGAGGGAAAAAAGGGTGAAGCAGGGCATCAGAGACGCCCTGGTTCACTGGCCAGAGCTTCTTCCTCTGCCCCATCACAGCCCAGACCCTCCTCAGGAGGGGTTTGTGAATTCTTGTGGACTTTGGTGGGAACTTTGAGGGGCAGCTCGGCTCCGACCGTGGAGAAAATATCCAAACTGAGCAGCGGGAAGTGAATGGAGCTTTCCCTTATGGAGCCACGTGCAGCAGCGCTCTGCAGCATAACCCTGTATGGTCATGGGCCTGCATCCACAATGGCCGCTCACTATTTATCTGCACTGGCGTGTACGTGCGCGCGAGCCTGCATGTGAGTGTGTGGTAGGGAGATGTAGCAGTGGCACCTTAAAAGGGATCAGAGGAGAGGAGAGCGAGCAGCGTCCTGCTCATCCTGCATTCCTTCATACCGGCCTTCCAATCTCAACATCGTGCTGCATTTAAGGTACTCAGGGAAAACTCAGCTTCGTGTTTAAGTCAGGATCCGTGTCGCGCTCGCTTGAACAGGGACGCGTCTCCTGCCGCAGTGGAAAACGTGCACGCTCTCGCAGTGGCGCAGACTGAATGAGATGTGTAGCGGAGGAGTGATGGGGGTGTGGGTGGAGGTGACAGCAGGGCGGGGCCGGAAGCTAAAAATGTGCTGTTTGTGCCGAGTCAGCGTCAGTCACAGAACAGTCAGAACCGGGTGAGGAGACGTTCCTATGAGGTCATCAAAGGTCAGGCTGTTCCCACCAGCACCAGTCACATGATTCCACATCTGGTAACATCCAGTAACCAACAGGAGCCGACCCGGGAGGCCCATCTGATGCTAACCCACCTTAAAGGCCACGCGTGCGCACGCACATCCTACCTTGCTTCTTCATGGCGGCCTTGGCGTGCTTCACCGCCTCCCAGGGGCTGGGTATATCCAGAAAGGCGGCGTCCGCCAGCCCCATGACCCCGAAGCCGTCCTTGCACACGTCCTGGTTCCTGACGGTGACCAGGTGGTCCACGCGGTGCTCCCTGAACTCCTGCGCCGCCGTCTCCGCCCTCTGCTGGTGGAACTCCACCGTGTGCAGGTGACCCGTGGGGGCGATGGTGCGCAGGATGGCGTGGGAGAGGGAACCGCTGCCCGTTCCTGCCACGCAGACGCGGGAACGGGGGAGATGAGAAGAGCAAGGACACAGATTAGAAACAGCTCAGACCCGGTCTTTTATTCTTTACAAGACAATCGCGTTTGGAGCAGTTGAGTGGACGCGAGACTCAGCCGACCAGGTAAAAAGCTGATTATCAAGACTGATAATCAGCTCTTTAATTAAGCTGTTTTCTCCTCACACACAGACAAACTGGTGCCACATTCCTGGGCGCTGCCGCCGTTGCTCCGCTAACATGCAGCCTGTAAAAATGCGCCTGAGTGGGTGAGAGGGGAAACAAGCTGTGGTCACGTGACCTGGGAGAATGGAGCGTCCAGAAAGGGCTCGGTGCCGTCCTGGTCTCCTCCTGACATGACGTCACTGCTGTCTTTGTTCCCGTGGTGACAAAGAGGCTAATGTTGTGGCTCCAGCAGCATGGCGAGCGGCCAAGAATCGCTGGAAGCTAAGGCTAATAACGCTAATAAGCTTCTTATCCTCTTATTTCAGCTTGCTTTATCATTTTCAGACAAGGGGAAATAGTTGGACTGGTGTGTGAGTGAACCTTGAGTCCTGGGAAACTTTATATCCATATAATAAAACTATAAAACAGGAACTTGTACAACACAGTGGAACTATAGTGACCAACGGTTTTACACAAATCTACATTATTTCATGGAGTGTATACACAGTTGGAAGTGCTTTGACAGCACAAAGACCTGCGTTCTGCCATAACTCACCACACCGTAACACAGGAGAGGAAACTGCTGCGTTCCGTTTTAATACCGCCTGAATTTGACCCACTAACAGAAAATAAATCAGCCCCGTTTCCATCACAATGAGTAAATTCAACGTGAAAAATGATCAGAGTAAAAGAAATACATAGAAAGATAACACTGAAACTGTACCGGTGAGGTTTATCTTTGTGCACGTGGAGCAGACGTTCTCCTGAGATGAAGAACGGGACACTGGTAGCCTACAGCAACAAAAACACCTGTTGTGCTTCAGGTAAGCATGCTAACAGGCTAGCCATGCTAATATTGCACACACCCAACCAAAGAACACCTTGTAACTGATTAGGATTCATGGGTTCTGACTTTGTTGGGGTTTCTGAACCACTCAGATCTGGTGAGGTGCTACTGGAATAAAATAGTGGTGCTGTGATGGGAAGAATCTGATAAACGAGAAAAACGACTGACACCATTTCTGATGCTAATGATGGAGGCCACCCATCCAGATCTGTGGCAGGAGGATGTGAGGGGACGTGACCTGAACCAAAGGTCATCGATTCTTTCTGTTCTCCATTTTCTCCACTGTAATTGGGTACTTCCACTTCAATGTTTCCACTTTCTAAATTTAAAAAACCATTCTACTTAAATGCACTTGAGAAGCTAAACTTGTACATTAACACAATTTTGGAAATCAGATTTTTATCAGAATTCAGTGTTTTAATGACCCTTTCTGTTCTAAGTTCTGTTTTTTCAAGCTGCAGCATATTATTATCCTCATCGTCAAGGAAACGGGACGTCTCCCTTTGCTGCTGCGTCACTTTACATTTGAGCAACACTCAGAGTCGGAAAGATCCGAATTATCACGTGCAATCAAGTTTGTCCCGTACACACCCTGATTGGCAAGTGCCTCGGCCTCAAAGCTGTTCAGATAAAGAGAAATTGTTCTGAAATTAATGATTTAATGTCTTTAATCAGCATGGCTGAGAGCAGAAGGCCAGCGGGATGTGAGGTGAATGTGATGTATACTGCAGAGTTTGTGCTGACTGAGCAGGTTTCCTACTCATTCAGCACTGCCGCAATTTTAGCTTGCAAACACTCCCTCGCACAAAATACAATCAATAAAGTGACATCGGTGGCTGCTGGAGGTAAAACATGATGAAGCACTGCACCAAACAGCCCTCACCCATCCCCCACTGGATGAAAACAGCTACGCAGAAACACACCGGCCGGTTTGAGGATGACAGGGTCAAAGCTGAAGCTCAACCACTGAAATGAGTTCAGGTTGAAGAATCAAGAGCTGCAGCACTAAAGACTGCAAATGACGAGGTTAGCAGCTGGAGAAAAAGCTCCAGCCCCGCACGTGCTAGCAGAACCACAGCCATTTCCAGTTCCAGGTGGTGCACAGACGTCTCACCTGACTCGCAGACGATGGACCCCGGCCTCAGCTCCAGCATCATGGTGATCATGGCGATGTCAGTGGTGTAGAGGATCTGCGTGCGATGGGGCAGGGTGAGCGTCCAGAGCTCTGGCGTCGGGTGGAGCACGTGGACCCATCCGCCTTTGCTGCAGGTGACCTTGGACCCGTAGCGTTTCCCGATCAGGTCCGTGGAGTGCCGAATGGCGCCATAGCGCGTCTGCGTTTGGGCTCCTTGTTGCACCTTCACCGGCATCATGGAGTCATGGCCCAAGTAGATGATGGCGATGTCGCCATCCTGAATGTGGTCTGAATATTCCACAAAACTCATGCTGGGCGCCCTGTATAAAAATATAAAATAACAAATATAAAAAACAACGACAGGTGAAACAGACAAAAGATCTGCTCATTGTCTAGGCTACAAGTCTGACACCATGAGGTTTTATATACACAATATAAACCGTATTGTGTCGTCGTCTACAATAGGTGTCCACCTATTGTAGACTTAATACTTCACTGTGTTTGTTATTTATTGGTTTATTCAGAATGTGTTATGACCCCCGAGAAAGATGAGCTGCAACAATGCTAATGAGCTGCTCATATTTTTGGAGGTTATCGTGTCGTGGTGAACGAAAAGAATATTAAAACTGAATCATGTTTTGAAAAGCATAAACAACATCGTCAGACAGAGAATCAAAGAGCACAATTCGGCGAGGTTAATAAACGGAGCCGGGGAATTCTCTGAATTATTACTATTTTCAAGCAAGCTAATGTGCTAACCCTAGCATATCTAGCTGCAGAGCCTAATAAGCGTTTACTACTTTCATCATACCTCTTTACAAATATCGTTCATCCGCTTCTAGAGTGGATATTAACAGAAATATAATTTACAAACGTCGAATTCCTGGTAAAAGTGTAGCTTTGGAGCACTGAGAGGAGCTTCTCACACCCGGCGCGCGTGGTGTTGTTTTCAGCGGAAATGACGTTCACGTGACCGGATATTGAAGTGGTATTAGATCAGTAAATTCCTGCCCTCGACAACAGCGATTCGCAAAGTCATTCCACATGACTTTTAAATCTGATGTAGTCCTTTTGGCCCACTGACAAAAGACTACAAATGGGTTTTTAATTTACAAATTTAATTAACTTAAAATGTTCGCTGATACGATGGTTGAGGACTATTTTGGGTTAATTACGAACAGATTTTTCAGTATTTGTAATTGATAATTGAAATTCATGCTTTTTAACACGGGGGTAATTGATGAGCCCTATTGAGTTGTTATTTCCAAACGGAATTGGAGAGTCTATTTATCCATTTATTTGTTGTTTAATTCATCAAAATTAATTCTTTTTAGTAAATATAAATTTTGTATTCAGCAATCGATTTGTCTCGATTAGAAATTATTCATTATATAATGAAAAGCTTTATTTTAATGGACGTTCGTAAACTTGTTGGGGTAATAGATATAGGCCTACTTAGAATAATTATCAATCTTGTTGATTATTTAGAATCACATTAGAATATGAATTAGCTGTGGTTCTCCAGTAACCGAGCCGCTGCGTCCAATTAAATGAATGGACTCCGATTAAGTGACCAATGGGAGGAGAGATGGTGGGATATAAATGACGTCCAGAGGGCGTCAGGCTGAGCGGAGAGCTGCTGGGACGCTGCTGGAGGTTTGGAGCTCCTCGGCCGGAACAATAGGGATTTTTGTATCGACCTCTGGTAGTAGTAGTCCACAAATCCGACGACAACAGGTAAATCTGCTTCAAATTAATCAAGAATTTTATCTTTACGGACGAGGTTTGCGGTTGTTATATGAATAATAAGGTGAAGGGTGCTCTTTTTAAATATAAAACGATGACTAATATTGCATGAAATTGACTGATCCCGGTTCCTGCACCTGTTTAAACGCGTGCGCAACCGCAGATTTTCCGTCGTTATTGGCTTGAATCGGTGCTAATCTTGCGCCGCCTTTGACTCGGCTCTGCCGTGACCGTCTCCTTCCTCCATCCTCTGACGCAGGGATCCACCATGCCTTTCGGTAACACTCACAACCAGCTGAAGATGAAATACTCTTCGGAGCAGGAGTACCCAGACCTCAGCAAACACAACAATCACATGGCCAAGGTCCTGACTCCTGACATGTACGAGCGGCTGAGGAGCAAGCAGACACCCAGCGGCTTTACTCTGGATGATGTCATTCAGACTGGGGTTGATAACCCAGGTAAAAAAAAAAAAAAAAGAGAGAGAGAGGGAGAGGCGCCATCTGTTCTGCCCTTCTGAGGGTGTTAATGGTCGCAGCGCCGCTGTGTGCTCAGCTATCTGCACTGTAACCTTGCTAAAGTGATAAAATAACATTTTGAGAAATGGGTCAGTCGTTCTGCTGGGATTAGAGTTGCATAATCTATGCAGATGATAAAATCTCCTGTTTTAGCTGCATGTGCGTGGAAAAAAACCTGCATCACACTGTAGACATGACGTGAAATGGTCTGCTACTGGGGCTTCATTTCCAAATATTTACCTACAGATGCTGTCGGGGTCTGAGGGGGTGTTGAGTTATGTGGAGATGTTGTCTCCTCT
>BJFM01009464.1:0-10794 GCA_016586285.1 Arothron firmamentum
ACACACACACACACACACACACACACACACACACACACACAGACAGGCAGCAGCAGGACAGCCAGCCTTTTGACACTGTTCCATTTAGCCCACGCTCTTGTCGGAGGATTCAGTTAATAAGTCACACAGCCTGTGTTCGCCCATAACACAAAACAAGTGAAACAGAACAAAAAAAAAAACAAAAATCATTGAAAACAAGAGAACCTGAGAGAAGATCCAAAACTGGTGTCCTGAGGATAATGTATCAAAAAAAAAACAAACATCAGCTGTGTTTGTTAATGAAACTCAGCTCCTCTGTCAGCTGCATTACCTCAGACACTCATCGCAATTCAGAGCATTTCTCTGTCCCTCTTCAGGCTTTGAGAAACTGACTGAAAAAGAATACATTAAAAATAAACACTCCCAGTGTGTCGGAAATTGAACGGTTCCTCCAATTTTCCTAAATAACCTGAGGCGACTGGGGACATTTAGGAAGCACGCCGCATGTGTGTATTTTCCATCATCTTATAATTTAGTGGAGCAGATATATAACAAGACAGTGACTATTGATTGCATATTACTGGCAAATTAGGCCTACAGCAAAGAGCAAGATCCCTCAGCTCAGTGGATGTGAGAGTGATTAAATTGACATTTGGCAATCAATAGTGAAAAAATAGTATCTGAAAGTGACACGCTGTACTGCCGGGGTGTGTTTCACTTTGGCCACTGTTTTTAATTTGCCTTCCACAGACATGTCAGTGAAGTTTATCCTGTCTGCTCTCACAGATTCCACTTGATTTGATTTGTCCCTTTGTGATGGAATTTAGACACTGGTCTCTGGAGAATTTCCTGAATGGGTTTGATATTGTATATATTTATGAGGAAAGGTCTCAGTATGGATTTCTTAGATTAAACATTGTTTTTTTCCCTGCCAGTATTGGCTTTGTAATTCAGGAAATCACCATCCCAGGCATGAAAGGTCTTCCTGGGAAATAAAGGAAATAAATAAGTTATGCAGAAGAAAATTAATGCCATTTTTTGAGCAGATACACTATTTGAACTCTTTACAAAAGCCTTATTTTCTGTGATAGAGAAGATTTTTTTCCTTCTAGTTCACTGACATAAACTACAGTTCATCAGCAGAGTGAAACTTCTAAGAATGAGGAAGGATTATAATTTAATTTAAACAACAACTTGGGCTTGAGAGGTGAACCCCCCCACCGCCACACACACACACACACACACACACACACACACACACACACACACACACACACTCACACACTCACACACTCACACACACACACACACACACACACACACGGGGGAAAGACACTGGTGGGGGTGGGGGTGGTAGAGAACGGAGCTTGATGACTTTATTAAAAGGGACTTCTGGTTGGAGAGATTGATTAGAGATGCAGAGATGATCACGGCTGTGGTCATGAAGGCTTGCCAGTGGGTTGCAGGATGTGTAAGTGGAGAGAGAGAGAGAAGGCACTGGAGAAAAGGGCTCAGACTCTGTGTCCAGTCACACAGACATGTATTTGTGCAGTTTAACACCTACCAACCAGCAAAGTAGCAAGTTTTTAGTCAGATTGTGTCACTTTATTTATTTTTTTTCTAATTTTGCTGAATAGGTCTTGTCAAATGAAGGCTGAGAGTGGCGTGCCTCAGTGTGCCAGGTAATGAGTCTAGTCCTGGTTTGGAAGAGGAGACGGATCTGTTAGAGATAGTAAACAAGGAGTGTTCACGTCAGTGTCACTGATAACACCTCTGTTTTTTTTTCCTCTTTTAAAACTGATCTCATAAAAAGTTAAAGCCAAAGTCAAAACAAATTAAAAACACACAGACATTTATGAAAAAGACAGCTGATCTTAATTACTTGGCCTGGCAGGGTTTAGAAGGAACTTTACAACTGTCTGCAAGCTCAGATCTGTGACTGGAATTTGTGACAGTCAGGAACCGACTGAGGAACTTGATCTGTAGGTTTTGTACCGCGGTGGAGTGCCACAGTGAATGTCTTGTTGTCTGTCTGGCAAAATGATTAAGTGACAATCAAAATTAGGTATCACTTGACTTCCAGTATTTGCACATTATCGTTGTAAAATAGATCAAAATAAAGCAGTGACACACTCTGACACTGAGACTGAGACATGTTGCTTTATAAAGTCACGAAAGTAAATTCTGTTTAAGGATCTGTGGTTTCAAGTGCCAGTAAATGGACCTTCCATCAAGGTTACGTTTCCCGCTTCCATGCAGTTTCTTTTTTAAAGTTTGTGTAGGAAATTTGAAGTTCAAGACAACATTTTGTCACAGCTTTCTAGACAATTTTAATGAAAGTAATCTAGTTGACCTTTATAACACATACATATTGCCTTTACTTCAATATACTGCTGAATTTACACTCACTGTTTCACAATCCAGAGAAAAGCCAGGAGAGCAAGGAACCTTTGGTGTCCACATTGCTGTAGCAATGGTTTTCTCTTACACACTGAAGCATTCCTCTGCTGGACTTCCTGAAATGATGCAACTGTGTAAAATTACAATACAGGCCATAAAGGAAATATTACTATGAAGGGATTTTTTTTTTTCTTTTAAGTAAATGTTTTTCAAGGATTTAATCAATGGCTCCGGTTGAATGAAAGCCAACGTTGTAATGATATGACAGTTAATGGACTCTGGGATTGCTTTTCATCCACTGTGGTTTGCCTCCTGCCTTTGTTCTCCGCAGACTTTTTATCAACAGGCAATCAAAGTCCAATTAAAATGGTCAGTCCTGGTCCGTCTCAAAATGGAACACTTTGAATTAACAAGCAAACACCTCTGATGTCAAGCTCTCCTCTGTACATACTGAAACACAGACCTTCATTCCTATGTCCTAATGAGAGAATCAGTGAGGGCTCAGAACTGGAGATACTGAGCAATGTGCATGTACTTTGATATGGGCAAAGAGACATATACAGTATATCATGTACATCCTCAGATACGCTGTGCATAGAGAGTTAATCAGACATATAGACGTCTTGCGGCGAGTTTCTTATGTGGCTGACTGTGGTTGAGTGGAGAGAGAACTCATCTGAGGAGATTTGAGGAGTGATCAGGGAATTCTGCCAACATCATGCTCCTATAAATCATGTCTTTAATCAGCCTGAAACTCGCTCCCAGCATGCAACTGACAAACACACGCACGCACGCACGCACGCACGCACGCACGCACGCACGCACACACACACACAGGCAAAGAACTTTAAAAAGGAAAGAAGAAGAAGAAAAGCTACATGCTGACTGAGCTGTAGGTGTCACGTAGTGGGGGAAATGAGAGCCAATCAAAGATGAAGGTAGACTGAGTGTGCAAATGGGTTGCATGGGAGACGGCGCAGCCGAGACGCAGTTCACCCAGGTTGGCAGAGTTGGTGATGAGCCAAACGGTGCCATGCTGGTAATTGGATCAGGAAGCCTTTGGGGAGGAGGGTAGTCACTGAGGGGGTGGGGGATGGCGATGTACTGGATTGGTTAAATCCCTGCCTTCTGAGTCAAGCGTCGCTGTCTGTGGACCACATTACACACTTGTTACACTGAGAGAAATCAACATAGATCCTAAACAAGAGCAAAACATAATCATCTTCAAATTGCTAACCTAGATCCTCCTGTGGCAAAAGAGGTTTACTTCAATTTAAAAATGTATGGTCTTCACTGCCAAGCATCTTAATCTGATATGCATAGAAATGAAATTCTGTACACTACAGAATCTATATTAATAACACCACTCCTGCTGATATGCTGCTTGAATGAGAGATATGGAGGAAGATAGAAAAGAGATAGAGTTGTATAGTGGTTGTATTACAGTAATACCTTGGTTTAATGGCTGCCTGGTTTGGAATAAGGCTTTGCTCAGTCCAACTGAGGCTGTGCTGCTTCGGAGGGATGAGGTATGCCCCTCTGCAAATCCTCAACTAGATGAGATTGGGGTTCAAAAATGAGGGAATGAGCAGACAGTAAGAAGGTTGAACAATGCTGACAAATCCAGCTGAGGATTGTGCTGTTGTGAGAGGGTGTTGGGGTTTGGGGAGACATCTGGGCTCTGTTAATCTTCCTGTCATGCTCGCTGCTGTCTATGTGACGCACACTGACCAGCAAATACACAGAGGAAGAGCATTGTTTGCTCACTTTCTTATTTATCATCTTTTTTTCTTACTGGACAAAAAAAGTAGCTACAGAAGTTGATTGTGATTAGAGAACAGTGCCACTGTGAATAATTATAAATGGAACAGATTTTCTTTTGTGGGGTCTTTCAGTGAAGTTATATACCCCAGTTAAACTGAAAATGTTTATCTCTTAACATCATTTTTTAAGCATTTATTAATATTTAAGCACTTAAAAACTATGATTTATAAATTACTATTATTATTATAAATACACTAATAAAATAATCAGTGACCATATCCTGAAGTACAATTTATGTAAAAATGCCAAATATTAGGGCATCTATAATACTATAACATGTAACTTGAACAGCACAGTTCATTTTGTTATGGTTGCTAATGTCTTTCAAGGTATTTAGCGCCTGTTAATCTTAATAGATGTAAACAGTGTGTGATGAGCTAAGGTGTCCTAGAAACATCTTTTTTTTATTTTTTAATCCCCGCATCTACACTAGTTTTCTGCAGATCAGATGGCAGTGGGCCATGGAGAAGTAGTCGCTATATACATTACACAAGTGTTGTCATCCCGACTTCTTAGGTGTTACATGACAAGCCTGCATTCACTCATTCTCATCTCACATCCTAACACCTGCTCAGCGGGAGAGGAAATCATTTACACCTTCATTTAGCGAAGATGCAGCGTCGAGTTCATTGTCTCATTCGAGGATCTCGTAGTGTGCAGGCCGCAGGGTCTGGGATCCAACCAACAACCTTCTGATCACACATCCTCCCCATTTTCACCAATTTAGTGCTCCTGCACTGGAGATGGGGCGGCATTCCGCTTCACCAAACAACATAAAAGATTGCTACAAATATCAGCAGCCGCTGACATGCGTGAAAGCCATACTAATACTTAAAGTAATGCTTTATGACTCATATTGTGATGAAATTTCTATATTTCATTACCTATATTCTATTTATTTACACTTCTCATTTGATTATTTCCAAATTCTGGTAGTCATTTTGCCTTGTGTTGATGGACTGAAAAAATACGAGGAGTGAAAAGAAGATGAAAAGGAATGAAGTCAGAGGGAGAGGGAGGAAAACAGCTGGAGATGGAAAAGGTCAGCCAGCCAGTGGTTCTGCTATAAATTATAAAGTTGCTCTTGGATCTTCAGAATCAGCTCATAGTTGAATAAGGAACAATGGAGACGAGGGAAGAGGGAGCACTGGGAGGAGGAAATAAGTGTAGGACAGCGATGAGTGCAGGGAGCGGAGAGAGGAAGACGGCTCAAAGGACGCTGGAGGAAGAGAAGGCAGTCATCTTGAGCAGAGGCTGATTATTTTATTGGGTCCTTCTATGGCACCCTCGGGAAAGGGGAAGGGTCAGTTTGCCCATGTGTAAACAGCAGATGTGAAAAGCCTTCTGCACGTGCCACCACCCCGGGCTTCAGCCAACTGCACAGTCAAGGACTCGTCTCTGAAAGCCCGGCCCATCTGCTGTTCCTTTAGCCCCATAAGCCTAAGTCATGTAAAGACATTGACTGTGACAGCTACCTCCAGCCTTTAGGATCCAGGTGCAATTAGAACGAGTGTTGCTTCCATTAGGCTTTACGCACTCGTCAGCAGTAGCGCTAGCAGGTCCAGGCATGATCCCGCTCATTAATAGTGTGGACTCTGGCACTGGCAGCATCTTAATTGTTTTTCTCTTTAACTGAGCCACTTCATCAATAATCATTAAAAGGTGTTCAAGCAGGTGGGACACTTTCTTACCCTCAGGAAAGTCACACGAGTCGCCTGTACACATACGCTCACACACGATTAATAAAGGTTGTGTACCTGTCATCCAACACCAGACACGCTGTCTTTCATTTCTTGGAAAATTAGACTTGTTTTGCTTGTTTCATTTGGTGCTTTCAGAGGCTTTGATCAAAATCTTGCTCAGAAACAACACTATCAATGTTAAATACGGCTGCCTGTAGGTAATTACTCGGCAACTGAAAGGGAGTGAAGGCTGAGAAGAAAAGAACAAATTGAATAAACCGAGACATTTTTCAGGCAAATAGATGAAATCTCTTTGTGTTCCTCTGCCATGGTACATTTTCAGGAGTCATCCTTTTGTACATAGAGAGCAATTTTCAGTTTATTTTTTCAGACAGTTATCGCACCTCTCCCTCTGTGTGTGTGTGTGTGTGTGTGTGTGTGTGTGTGTGTGTGTGTATGTGTGTGTGTGTATGTGCGCGCGCGTGCGCATGTGCATGTTTATTAGTGTGTAGCTCAGTCTGCTGCTTACCATGAGTGACATTTCAGCTATACATATGGGAGCATGCTGAGTGCTGTAAAAGGTTGTCATCGCAAAGTCTCCTGCTGGGCCACCCACACCCCACCCCACCGCTCCATCCTGCTCATCTCAGCAGCACAACAGTACACATGCTTACTGAATATGCTGGAAACAGTGCTGCTTTACTGATCGACTGTGGTACCTGTTTCATTAAATCCACGCATCTCTTGATGGCTGCTGTTTCTGTGTACATCACACTGCCTCCTGTTAAGAGTGAGCTAGCTGCATGTGATTACCCTCCCTTTTTTGTCATCTGTGGCTGATTTTTTATTTTTTTTATTTTTTGAGGAAATGGACAATTGGGCATGCTATTCCTATGGGCCGCGTGCTCTCGGAATCTTCAGAGGTGACAGAAGAGCTTTACAGTGAAGTCTGCAGTGTGTTTGCTGCCATGCTTCCACACAAAGCACTCTCGTTCATTTACTTTTCCTGTCCTGGTGAGATGTTGCAGTGAGGTGAAAGTTTTTTGCCAGACCACGGTCAGGTTTGGATGCGTGTGCGTGTGTGTACCGAAGCTGTCGAGGGAGCATGTTAAGAAGAGCTGTGGGCAGCGAATGCTTCTGCTCCCTGTAGGCTTTCGTGAGTTGCACACAGAGAGAAGAGACGAGCTGATTCAGTGAAAAAGCAGATTGAGGGCTTCCAGAGTAAACATATCAAGGGGCATATGTTAAAGGGAAAATGAACAGATTTCTTTTCAGTGATACGTTTCAGTTACTGTGAAATTTAGCATCATCATTCATATTAGGCAGCTGATCTCTCACTGTCGCGTCGTCATTATCTCGTATTACCAGGAAAAATAAAATCAGATTGTTCTGCTTTTCTGTGACAAAAAGGACACAACACATGGCATTTCAAACCCTTTCCCTATAACCTATAACTAATCACATTTCCTTCTCCAGTTTAGCAGTTTGTATAAGGGCGTTGTGTGTGTGTGTGTGTGTGTGTGTGTGTGTGTGTGTGTGTGTGTGTGTGTGTGTGTGTGTGTGTGTGTGTGTGTGTGTGTGTGTGTGCATAAGTGGGTAGTTGTAGATGTGATATAATAATTAAATCATGGCCGTCTTCTGGTAAACACGGGGCAGTAAAGGGTGGCAATGCTTATCGACAAGAATCTCTGTAAATGTCACCTTTCCATCTTAATTCAATACAGTTTGCTCGTTCAGGGTCGTATTGCCGGAGACACACAGGCGTTTGTGTTGCGCCGCAGAGTAAGAAGTGAGCAAACGTCGGCTCTTTCAGAGAGATCTGACATCTCTCTTGTCTGCCTTCGCTCCTAGTTGCCTGCTCTGTTCTCCTTGTGACAGATGGGAATACAGAAAGGTTTGGAGCCTGGAGACAGACCAAACAGGTGGAAAAAAAAATGTTGCACTTTATTCGTTGTTATGTAATTTTTGATTGGAGCTTTGGCATCACCTGAGTTAAAGTCGAGGTGTTTGGTGCCAGGGAAATTTGGCAGCTAACCCCCACAAAACGTGTCAGCACAAATGTGGCGATAACTTTCAATCAGCTGATCAAACTTGAGTGCTGACATGATGCTTTTGTTGCTCTGAAAGTTGCCCTGTCACAGTCGCAGACAGTTCTCTCTGCTTAATATAACTTGAATCACGAGCCGGATGAGGACACAATGGCATGTGCACACGCACTCGCATTTGCACGCCTTTTTTTTTTTTTTTTGAGAAAGCAAATTAGTGTTCAGCTATGCGGGGCAAAATTAACATTTAATTTGCTATGAAATCAGCTTTTAACACCATTCAACGTGAGCGGTACATCAGTGGCAGCAGGGTTAAAACAGTGTTTTTATGCTTGTAACTCTCTAGCCATTATGATTAAATGAACATAGTGAAGCAGGGGGGAGATGGGCTGGAGAGGAGAAAATACAGAAAAGGGCACTTATTGGTGTGATCCTTATATTTTGGTCCTAATTAGCATAATGAGGAAAAGAAAGGATGAGAGGAGAATGGAGTGCACGCTGTCAGTTGCCATGGAAATGATTAAATGGGGTGCTGGCAAATATGGATCTCCGGAATATTCTTTCCTATATTTGTTTTGGAAAGTGGAATAAGGACAGGGAAAGACTTGAGGGAGTAAGGATACAATAATATATTAAAAGGTTGTTTAACTTGAATTCACTTAATAAAGGGTATTTAATGATGGACACAATACAGTGTAAGATATTAACAGTAATATTTGGATTTTAAAACTTGCCTTCATGTTTTTTTTCACACTTTATTCTATCTTTTAATTCTTCAACAGTATCAATCAATCAGTATTTGTCAACACCTCTAACTACTAGATATCTTTGAATTTAACAGATAAATAAAAGTTTGCACATACACTCACTAAAAATGTAGAAAATAAAAATCATCTTAAAAGGATCTTATGTAAGGCTTACTTTTTATCCTCTTCTTTGTTGCAGCTTGAAGAAAACGGCGCAACAATAGCAACAAATCATACTGATGCGTGCTGAAGAATCACTAGCACTGCACTCAACAGCACAAGGTAACAGACTACACAAAACACGCACTGCACACGCACTGCACACACACACACACACACACACACACACACACACACACACACACACACAAACATTGTAATGGTTACAGAAATGTAACATAATGGAGAAACAATTGATGTTTTATACAAAGGCCTGTCCTTGGTAGAAAGTCACATGACAAGTCTGTTTTTCCATGTACCTCCAGTTGAATGTGAAGCTCATTTAGTGCCTGTTTTCTTGCTGCTCATTAACACAAAAATGTGAAAAGCCTGCTGCATAGACAAAATACACATATACAACAAGTTCAACTTGTTTGCAGACCACAACATGAACCCTGAGCCACCTTTAAAGTTGAGATCTTGCAGCGGACAAACATGCCATGCTCGCTGCTGAGGCCACTCATTTGCATGACAAAGGCCTGGTTAATTATTTAAGGATCCTTATTTGGTCAATACGGGAGAGCTGTATCCGACTGCATGGACAATCGGAGCCATTGGATTCTATAGGCCTTCATTATTTATGAGAACCACAAAAGTGGGACTGGGGGAGCGAAAGATAAAGACCAGCAACAACGGCTGCAGGGTCTTGTTTCATGTGTATTAAAAGTTTTCCTTTTGCAGCACTAATGAATATTTCACAGGGTTTGAAACTTAGATGGGACCATCTTTCTGAGGCAGAGCAGAGGGGAAGGATTAGGAGGCACTGTTGCTGCCTGTGCTTTGTCCTGGCGAGACATGATGGGGTCATGGTTTGGGAAACACACTGATCCACACTGTTATGACACACGCCAGATGTTTTATTTTTATTAGCATGTGCATTGTTTAATGCACGAGGAGTGGATTCATCACAGTTACATGTGAACACTCCAGCGTATCTAAGGGATGCAGCTAAAAATAGTCCATATCCCAAGGGTGTGTCTTCCTGGTGTTCCATCTTCAGTCTCCCCTCTGGCCATGGCCGGAGGGGTAGGAGGCTCCTGAATAACAGATGGGGTATCAGGATTGTTTTTTTTTTAAAATCTGTATCACTGATTTGATAGTTATGGGGAGAAAAATTCTCACAAATCTATAATATCAATAAAAATCTTACATTGTGTCTCTTTTTGTCACTGTGAGGGTTCACGAGTGAGGTCACCATGTTGTGTATGAACGCTAAACGACAGCTTCAAGAATACATGAAAGCTGCTGTCACCAGTACCTTTTAAAAATGGATTAAAAGAGGCACATCCAAAGTAGAAATAAATGAGGTAACATCATCCCACCACAAAATTCATATAACTGCTCCCCAGTTGAAAACCCTCCCACTTTTATTGCCTTGTCCTCTATTGCAACATGCAGCTCATTTTGACTTACCCTCATCAGGATTTTTTCTTTCTTTTATTTATTTTTTCATGCAGCAACTCAGTCTTTTGAAGAGCCTGCGAATTGTTCCACATTTCTCATATTTGCATGTGTAAAGACAGCAGAACGAGTAATGCTGGGGGCTCTACATAACTTTAGCTGTGTCCTGCTGATGTTTTTCAAATGAATTTAGCAGCAGTTTTAATTTTAACCATTTTTTGGGTCACAGGCAGCATGATCTGCCTCACCCAGGTGGAGAAGAAATTGAAGAATATAACAAGAAAACAACTTTTACACAGAGGTTAGTTCCAGGTAAAGGGTCGTTTTTGGTGTCTGAGACCAGATGGTACTGTAATCTGGTGAAGTGCATCGTGGGCCTGCGAGTATGCTTATTTTTGGAGAGAAACATCTTTCGCTCACCTTTGTGACTTGTGCATCTGTCTGGAATGCTAATCGTGTAGATGTAGGAACTAAGGCAGTGTGCACATGTGTATGAGA
>BJFM01009498.1:0-12341 GCA_016586285.1 Arothron firmamentum
CACACACACACACACACACACACCTGATCTGCCAAGGGACTGTGTATGAGTTCATGAGTATCTAAATGAATTTTTACATTTTTAACTGTAAGTCAAATATTCTTCTTAATATAACATATATAATACAAATATTGACATTTGTGATATATATATATTTTTTGCCTTAATTACTTTAGGTCCTCAATGGTAATGTTGTCATTAGATCTCCATACCCAGATTTCTGAGATTCCATTTCAAAGTGAATCCTCTCTGGTAAAAGCAATGACCACAAGACACGCTAATACGACCTCTACTGATTTATTTTCACTTTCAGAGGAATTTCTTTTTCTCAATAGATTTACAAGATCTATAATATATGCAGGGGTAATATCAGTGGATATGAGTCCGCTGGAATTGGATTACACCAAAATAAATTTGACAAATCCATCCAAGACATTTCTTCGACAAAATTTCTTGGAGGAACTTAAACAGCTTTTTAGACACATTCATTGATTACACGGACTTTGAAAGACAAGTACAACAGCTTGACAAGAGAATAAATTGGATATTTTAGGTTTTCTAGCTAAAATATTGGGTTACAAATACAAAAACTGTGCCTCATTCAACTGAGGTATTTCTACAAAAATACATCTAATAACAGCATATTGTTTTTCTAATGTACACAGGTTTATCACAATTAAATAAAACAAATTTGTTCATAAAGAACATATGTACTCAGTCCCTGCAGGGCCACGGGGAGAGAAAGCCATCACACCTGGTTATAAATAAATCTGACATTTTCTTGCACTTGGAACACCAAGGTCTGAAGAAATCATGTGTTTCACATTGGTAGCTCTATTCAGAAACTCATAAGGAGGCAAAAGAGTCAAGCGTGTCAGCCTGGCCTCCATACTGTCGCCATGACAACACAGCCAACCAATTGATCACATGGGGAGAAGTTAGGCTACCAACTGCTGACCTATAGGCAAGAAAGAAACTGTGCCAAAGCGTCCAGTAATTAATGTCAGCAAAATACTTTACAGCATGAGTTTGGAAAAATGTACATGGTAATTCTGCCACAAAGTGTGCTCAGTGCTGTCTACTGATGATGTTGCTATTACACATGAATAATTGATTCACCGAGATAGAGGAAATTAACAAGTTATCGCCCAGATTCTTTACAGCCACGTGTTTAAATGGAGAGAAGTGAAAGAAATTAGAACATAATTAGTTAATAAGGATGGCAGTTGCTCCTCCTATTCACACTTCTCACTTCAATGAATATCAGGAGCCTTTTTGCAGATATGCAACAGAGTCACTCATATTAATTGTGAAATGTTCCTGCAGCTAGAAAGCAAAGTGTAGAGGGAGCAAAAAAAGACAGTTTTACGGTGTTATGTGTCTTTTTTCTGAACCGCAAAAAAATTCAAACTGAAGAGGCTGATTGATAGGCCTGCTTTTGAAAAGAAACACCGTGCACTTTCTGCAGAAGAATTAAAAGGGCCATTATGTAAAAAAAGCAGAGGCAAATTTAATGAAAATGGTTGTCTTGTGCTGTAACGAGACTCTTATTCCCCCGTTGCAGCTCAGCTCACTTCAAAATCTGTCTCCCATACAGACGCGGCACCATTGAAGCCGCCTGTATCACATGATGAGCTGAATCACTGCAACATCATCTTCATGTGGATGAATCACGGAGTAAAACTATCTCCCACACTGGGATATTTTCAGTACAGCATGAGTAGAAAATCTGCAGTCCGGAACACGAGGAGGAACGAGCAGACACTCAAGCTCAACAGTTAAACAGCTCAACACTCATACATAATGAACTGTAGAAAAATAAGAATGTGCACATTAATTACAACCCCATACTACTAACATTTGGTTTGGTGAAGCCACCAGTATGCAACTGCTCTTTCTGGAGTGGAATGCATTTCTTTACATTGTTTTTGAATTAAACTGAGACTATTTTTTATCCTGTAGAAAAAGTATTGATGTGATGAGAGGATATAACTTTGGACACTGAATACAATCCATAAAACTCCTCTCTGTAACAGACAGCTGAAAGTTAAACCAAATTCATTTCTGATTCAGGCTCTCAGAGGAACTTAATCCCCATTTCCCCATTGAGCCAGAAGGAGAGGAAAACAATCTGTTAACACTTTAAGCACAGCTCAACTTTTACACATGTCTGAATGGATCTAAGGGCTTCAGCGTCACGGGGAAAGAAAGTTCTTTTGTTCAAGTAATGAAAGTCCACTGCATTTCAATTATATGGATGTATTTCAGTAAACTGTCCTTTTGAAAAGTGATTTCAATCTCCGATAGAGACTGTAAAAAATAAAGCAAATAAACCTCACCAGTTGCCAAAAAAAAAAAAAAAAAAATCGTTGCAAAGCCGTGATGGCTGATTTTTTGTGAGGAAGAATGAGCACAGCTGTGGCTGGCCACCTGAGGCTTTTTTTTTCTTAGCAGGATTGCCACTGATGAAGATAATCGGAGACCATTTTCTTTTCTTCTTGAGCACTCAGAGTAAATACAGGTGTGGTAAGGCTGTCAAAGGTTTATCTTCAGAACAACATCTGTAGCGGCAGGACTGCAGGATAAGTTGGGGGATACAGAGATGGATGGTGATTCTGCAGTGGGTGAAAAGCTGCTGCTAAGGGATACGGACCAGGGTCATCTAGAAAAGGGAAGGAGGGGGAGGCATAGAAAGTGGGTGGAAGTGGAGGGGGAGGTGGTGGTGGCGGCGGTGGAGGAGCAGGAGCTGGGTTAAGAGCAAGAGGTGAGAGATGTGGGGGAAAAGAAGGGTGAAGGTGAGGATATGGGTGCACAGGTAGGTGTGCTGAAGGTGGAGGAAGAAGAGAGAGGTGATGCTGGACAATGGTGTGGTGGAAGGACAAGGCTGCAGAGGAGGAGGAGGAGGAGAGGGAAGGTGGAAGAAGGAGAGGATGATGGAGGGGTATGCAGTGTGGAGGAAGGGTGTGAGGGAAGCAAGGCCTCTTGTCTGGATAATGATCAATATCTCTCTCTTTTATCCTCTCCCTATCCTTCTTCTCCTTTTCTTTTCTCCTCACCCATGCCTTTCCCCACTCCTCTTGCTTCTCCTTCATCCTCTCCCTCTCTTTCTCCTCTTCCTTCTTGCGCTCCTCCTCAGCATCTGTTTGCTCCATCTTTGGCCCCCTGTGTACACTCATTTGTTCCTCTGCTGCATTTCGATCGACATTAGCGCAGTGATTGCAATTACTGACATGATTACTGTGGGAATTACCACACTGTCCACTGTCAATATCATCATAGCCTTTTGTGTCCTTTTCATCAATAACACTGCTATGTGAAACAGAAAGGTTGCTGCTGTGTTCAATATGGTGCGCAGGCACGATTTTATCCTTCTCATTGTGATCATTTTTAATAACATTTGTGTTTGTGGTCTTACCATTAGCATCTCTTTTGCCTTTATGTTTACTATCAATAGCAGAATTTGACATTTCGTTTCTGTCGTTTTGCCTGCTTTTATATTGACAGTGAACAGTGTGCGTGTGGTTAGAACAACAGGTAGCAAAGTCTTTTAAATGGAAATCCACAGGTCTGTCCATGTTGTTGGGATCCTTATCTGTACTTGTGGAGTCTGTGCTGTTTCTGGTGTGAAGACCGTCTTGCGCAGAATTACAGTCCCCAGAACTTTCATTACTCTTGTTTACTGTGACACTGGAATAACTTTGCTGCTGTTCCTCAACTCCGGAAGGAATACAGTTTAATTTACAGCATCCATCCATATTGGTGAGCTCATTGTCATGAAAGGTGCAGGGTGTGTTTAAGTTAACTGTTGTCCCATCACTGTTTTTTATTGTCCTGTCAGAAAACTGGTGGGAGTTTCCCTCTGTCCTGTTTCTTTCAGCAGTGTGCCCAGTTGTGGTTTTGTAACTTGGACTCTCCAGAACAATCGTAGAGTCTTTGCTGTTTAGTTTAAGTGCTTTGTCATGGTCCTGCATACACGCCTCATCTACACCGATCTCTGTAATCAACCGAACAGAAGGTCTCTCCTGTTGCTGCATGCAATTCTTCAACGCACAGGCGATTTTTCTCGCCTGTCTCCTTCCACGTTTCCGCTTCTTCCTTGGCATTTCTCCAGTCTCTGGCAATTTCCTCTTGCCCGTGTTGCCTGTCACTGCTCTGTTTAACATTGCTTCTTTTGAAAGTTCATTGTCAGTGCCAGTCACGTGCGCACAGAGTGATCTAATTTTCCGTTGCGTTCTGGTCAGTGGTGCTGTGCAGCATGGGACCGGGCCCAGGGCTGGACTTCTGTGTCCTGCAGGTATTATTTGTGTTTGACTGCATGCTGTTCCTCTAAAGGGAGCAGAGATGAGGCTAATCGCTGGATCACACGCTATTTCCGTGTGAGTTGTACGAACAAGACCAATTTCTGGTCCTGGTTGTGCTGCTTCTCGGCAGGGAAAGGTAACGCCACCGATAACAAGGTTGCACATGTTTTCTTCAGCATTCGAAACGGCTCTTATCACAGCCTTCCCCAGATTCCTTTGCTGCTCATCCTTCCAGCCTTCCTCCTCTCTCCCTGCTTGTGTATTTTTCTTTATCACCCTCATCTCATCCTGAGCCAGGCTGGGTGTAATTGCAGGACAGCATGGCATCTGTATAACAGACCCAGAGCTGGGGCTAATCATTGAGTTACATTTTGCACCCGTGCAGAGGAGTGTTCTGAGTTCCTGGCCCCACCCTGAGTCTGATTGCTGGAATTGACACTGGTTGGCCTCCCTTTCCACCTGCACACACAGCTGGCTACACCGATTACAGCGATTTAAGGGAAGATCACTTAATAGCTCTCCCGTCTTTTTGTCATTCCTGCCTGCCCTCTCTCGCTCTATCTGATCCCCGTGAATCTTTTTCTTTTCTTTGCTTATCCCCGTTATTCTGCCACCGACCATTTGATGAGCTCTGAGATTACTTAGCATCCCCCTTTCACTCCTTTCTTCTTTGTCTGTGCCCTCTCCTCTCTCCAGATTCTCAAAAGAACCATTTATTATCTTATTTTCTCTGTTAGTCTTTTCTTCTATTTTTCTTCTTTCTTTTTTCCTCACTCCTCCCCTTTTCCTCCTTCTCCTCCCCCACATTTCACGAAGGCCCAGTGTGGGTTCAAGGTGGCCTTCTGAAGCCAATTTTAAAGTGCTTTCGTCACGGCAGCCACAGCGCTGGAGAACTGCATCGCTTCTGTTGCAATCGCTTATAACTTCCATAGGATTTCCTGCTTGTCCTCCTTCATTATCTTCTTCTCTTTCATCTAACTTCTCTTCTCTTCCTCCCTCCATAACTTCCTGCCTCTGCTGGCTGTCGGGTTGTTTGATCACACATGGCTTTATTCTCTCGCTCCCTTCCTCTAGCCTTCCTTTCTTGTCCTTACCCCCTTCCTTGGCCCTGTTATGTGCTCTGAAGTCATAGAGTAGGGGGTTGATGCTGTAAGAGATGGAAGGTGATATTTTGGTGTAGCTGACCATTTCTGACGGCCAGAGAAGAACCCTGCTACCATCTCGACTCTGGACATGGCAAAATGGGTCTTTGGGACGACTGGGAGGCAAAGTTATGGACTCTTTACCATCATTTGATGGGAAGATATTTGGTTCTTTAAGTTGACTAGAAGATTCTTTGGGGTCATTCGAAGAATCAAAGCTGATCTTATCAGGCAGATTCATAACAGAACACTGCAAGCTGTTTGTTAGCTTAGTGGGGATTAACTGTGTATGGTTTTCTACTTCAGGCTGGCTGCTTCTGCGCGTTAAATCTTTAGACATAACCGTGGCAACATTGTCAGTAGTGTTTTCCTGTGGTACTCCACTGTTTAAATAAAGATGAGCTTCAGTCCCACTTGGAGGGCAGATTTGGGCTCCAATTCTATCACCATTACATGGGGAGAACTGGGTTTCATTTCTACTGATAACAGAGTCTTCAACTCTGATTACATCCGGATTACACAGAGAAGTCTCTGTTCCCGTTCTTAGCCCCGCAGACTCATCGACTGAAGTTTCAGTGGATTGAATTTCAGTTTTACTATCTAAATCGCACTGTTTTCCTGTGTCCGCGTGATCCGTCTCATCAGTAGCCACATCTGCAGATACCTTGGACTTCTGTTGTTGGTCTTCAGCTTTTGCCCTATCTTTGATTTGTTCTTGCACCATCACTCCTCCCTGTTTCTCTGACAAGCCAGAATTTCTACTGGCTTGGATAAAAATGGCAGCAGATTGGTGGAGAAGTACACAGCTCCGTTTTGGCAGTGAGAAAGACACTGGACGGACTCTGGGGTGGATGGACTGGACCTGGGAGCCTCCACCTGTCACACACATGTCTCTGCTGCTGTTGACGATGATGTCAGATGTTTTAGAACTGGCTGTGGTGGTTGTTATTTTCTGACAACATCTTTCCGTTGTTTTTTTCTTTAGAATGGCATTGACAGTGTTTGTGACAGTTGCTGGGATGTAACTGGGAGCAGTGGTTTTGCTTAAATAATGATTAGCCAAAGTCATTTGATTAAGGTGACTAGTTTCAGCAGAAGTGTTATTTGAGCTCATGGTATTGTTGCTCGTATGGGGCATAATGACTGCAGCCTTCATGCCTTTATATCCCATTACGGTCCCAGTGAGGATGTTGGGTTCTCTAGTTTTTGTGTTATCAGGCTCTGGTTGCCTGCATGTCCACGGCCCGTTGCACAGGAGTCTGGTTTCCAGTGTGGGGTCCAAAGGAAAGAGGGGCTTGATTGTTGGATTTTGAGATGCTGGATAAAAAGAGGGAGAGAATAGTAAAATTAATGGACGCTGGTTAAATCAAAACTGAAGAGAAAAATCCATCTGTAAAACAATAAAGAACACTGATGGATGTAGAAGAATTGCGTTCACCTTCAAGATTATACCTTTATCACAGTTCCTAATTTAGTCCATATTGTTGGGTATTGTTTAGTAGATATTGCTTGGATTTTTGTAATTGCCTCATCATGACTCAACAAAATAAACAAGGGTCATTCAAAGTGATACTCTATTTTCCTCATTTAGGTTTTGGCCTGTCTTATTTGAAATGACTTTTCCGAACAATTCTATTGCGATAGAATCAAAATCTGCAGTCTGCTCTCTGTGCTGATAAATTATGGTGACATTTATAAGTGAAGAAAGAATTGCTAAGGACTACTGAGGCCATGTGAAACCTCCTCTTTGTTAGAGGAGGTATCCATTAGTAACACCAGGCGACTACATTCAAAGCCCTTAAAACACATTAGGCTGACGGTATTAATTTTGATCCAATTCTCCTGTCAAACTTCTCAGAGTCTCTTTTGTATAGCAGTCCGCCTCCCAGCCGAGCAAGGTTCCACTCTTGGTTGGTGTGATATAATAGCATTTTTGTTCCCGTGCTCTTAAAAGGTCAGCAGTCTGTTTGCAGCAGTCAGGTATATGTCTGACAAAATTGAACTAAATGTGAAATCTCTGTGCTGGTTTAGTACAGCAATTGCAGTAATGGCGGTGATTCAATTGAAAAGAATTGATTTGACTCTGAAATTAACATGCAAATGAGTCTTCAGAGCAATTAGTCACAAGTTTTATGCAATGTTCTTGTTGCCTGCACCCCAAACACTAACCTCTTACTTGATCTGCTTTTGATGCTTTTCATTCATTTTATAAATTGTTAATTCAGACACTTTAGTTTTACTGCAGCAGGTTGTTACTCCCTCAATGTTAAAGTGATATCTCCATCAATAAAAACAGACGAGTGCTTATTAAATATTCAAAAGTCTGACAAAAGTGCTTACTTGTTCCCAGTGTGGCGCTACTTGGATGCGTGTCAGTCCCATTCTGTAGCAAGGTTGGTCTGGTTTGGTTAACTGGTTCCACTGCTACTGTTGTGGACCTAAACATGGGTCCTGAACCAGGAGCACTGAGAGGGATGGGGAGGAGAGGACAAAAAGGACAGGGGAAAGAAAATATGTATTTCACTACAGCAAATACGTCTTCAGTGAATAAGATAACGGTGTTTCCTTTTAACCAGGCTCCAAAGACAGCAGCTGCCCAACCGTGTTTCGATTATTAGCTATAAGACTTGCTTTGCTGGAATTGATACCTACCTCTATTTTGGCATCTAGGTAATCCATACAATAAATGTCACTGAACTGATTCTTGGTCTGCACTTCCTGCATTTTGGGCCTGCTAAAAGTGTGTCAGAAGAAGCTTAAAGGAGGATGAACTGGAACAAATAAAAAGAGAAGGCGAAGGAAACAAGAGGAGAGGATGAAGGCCACAAGAGAGGACAGAGTCATCTGAGGAAGCAGCAAGAAAGGATCAGTGAGGAGGTCAAGAGCAGCTGAAACCCAACTAAAAATCAATTTAGTCGCGCTTTCCCTTTTCTCTCTCTTTGTGCCGGGATGCTGCATTTTTACAAACCTAAAAATGGTCATGGCACAAGGCCCTCTGTAACTGGTCAGGAATACAAATGGCATCCATGCTGATTATCTCTGTTATGCATAGCTTTATATGTCATCAATTACTGAGGAAGGAAGCTTTCTGACCTCTCTTTGCTTGGGAATTACTGTAGTTCACTCATGTCCAGATATCTAAGAAAAACGTAAATGTTTATTGGACGGACAGTGACACTGAAAAGTGTTTGGGGTTCATCCAGTCTCTCTGCTTTCCCTACACACATCACTTAATGCTGGCGTAGCATGGAAAATAGAATAAATAAAGAAATAAGGAGACCAAAAAAGTTTGTTTTTTGATTCTGTCATCAGGGAAATTTTTTGGCAAAGACTTGTTATTCTTCTTTTTGTGTGGGCATCTCCAGCACTGAGCACAAATGTTGCCTTCAAGTGCATTTGAACTCCTTTTGGTAGCTCGCCAGGTGAACTTTCACACTCCCTTTTTGTCTGTCAGGGAGAATCCACAGCGCCTGTTGCCTGTTTCCAGATTTCTCCGTGGCTGTTTATCATCTATTCTTTTTAAGAGAAGAATATGTGTAGAAATGCTGTTTGGCAGCCGAACAAAAACCCATAAAGTCTAAACAAAGAGAGTTTCTTTTTTTAATTGAATGAATTTTATACTTGTTTATCTTTTTTTTTAATCATTTTTCACATGAAAACTTGCAAGCTGCAGTAAAAAACTACTATAAGACTGTTTTGATAGCGTACAGCTGTAATGTAAAGAAAATCAACAGATTGTATATCGACAAAGATTCATATTTGTATTTAGAATAAGAACACAGCTTAAAAATGTGATGAGTGAATGATGAAAATGAAGTACTAACCACTCTCCTGACCTCCTTGCTTCATTCTTCTGGAGGCTCCTCAGTGCCCGCTCCTCCCTCCTCTCCTCTCTGCGTCTCCTCTGCCTCCTGCAGGCCAGAGCTCGGTAAAACTCCCTCTGTTTTAGCTCTTTGAGACGCTGAATGACAAACACATTGATTATGATGATTGGTAATTGCAGGGGCAGACGCTTGTGTTAACAAAAACAATTTAAAGAAGAAAATGAGATGTGTGTGTCTGCACCTATTTATCAGCTGTGCATGTGTGGCTTTATGTTTTATGTTCTTCCTTAGTCATCCAGTGTCGGCTTTATTAGAGTCCATCACTGCTTAACTTACTTACTGAGCTCTGTTTGCAAGCTGTCTGCAAGTCCAAGATACAGACTGTGCATGTGTATGTGCGTGTGTGTGTGTGTGTGTGTGTGTGTGTGTGTGTGTGTGTGTGTGTGTGTGTGTGTGTGTGTGTGTGTGTGTGTGTGTGACAAGTAATATTAATAAAATAGCAGTGGGTTAAGATCAGAGACAGGGATGACAACAGACAGACAGAGAGTGACGGTGGCAGAGAGGCTGACAAATAGATAAACAGACCAAAATACACAGACAGATGAAAAACAGAGGCAGGCAGACAGATACCAACATGGAGGGTAAGAGAGAGAGAGGGGGGTACAATGCCTACAGCTTACATTGGGTTGAATGGTTAGACAACCAATTTCAGACCCCCTAAACAGCACCAACACAATGTGCTTTCAGACTGGAGCACAACATCTGGAACATGTGGGGCCGTGGTTTGTGGTGGCAGATCAGGTAATGAAACATGTCTTTTCCTCTGCGGTCATCGACTAAAATGGTTGGAAAATGTGCTGGCATGTAAACTTCAACCATCGTACCGCAATAAGAGGGAGAAATCTGAAGCTATAAGAACGGAACATTTACCCAAATGCATCATTTATGAAAAATTGTTCTGCAGTGTTAATCAGATGGTCAGTTAGTGCTGCTGTAAAATGTTGAAATGGAGACCGTCAACATTACGCTTTCCTTCAGATTTTATTTGCAGAAGAAGACCAACCCTGTTACTGTCCATGAAAGTAGCAACATGTAATATGAGACATATAAATTATATATTGCAAATGTAAATAAAGTGAATGTTGCCTAAAATGACTGTTGCCTAAAATGAATGAAAGACAGATGATGTGTAAGGGTGATGTATAAGAGTGTTTTATAAAAATGGTGAAATGGTCCTTTCACAGGTAATCTGATGGAGATATAAATGCTCTCAGACTAGAGCTGGGAAATGACATTTATCCTGATAGCCATTTTATCCTGAATGCAGGACTAACACCGTAAATAATGTGTCAGCGTCCTGCTCCCACTGTTTACTACATTAGGTATTCAAGCAGGAAAAAACATTGAACTTTCGAAAATGACAGGATAAACTGCACATGGATTTTCTCTTTCTCAGCTCTACTCGTTGCATCTGTCAGCATAACCCATCGATGACGTACCACTTTATTTTGAAAAGAGCATGGAATTGTGCCTGAATGTGAGCCAAAACAGGCATCTTAGACCTGTGTGAGGCTCGGGAATATTTCTGCTTGAAAATCTATTTTCTGTAAATGCTGAGGTCCCCAACAATATGCCCTAAATGCTCTGCATCCTCAAGTAAACCTAATAATTGTGACACGCAGCCAACGAAAAATATTATGCCTCTTTCAGCACTCGCCACTGAACAAATGGTAATTGCAGCAAATTCATTCCTCCCAGCACCAATAATTTTGTAAACACCCAAACAGCTGCAAGTTCTCATTCTCCCTCCTGCAGTTCGTGTGGAAAAATAACTTCTGCAACCTCAGAGGGACATGAGAGAGAGGAGGATGGTGTCACGTTATATGCTTTTAACAGCCGTGTCCTATTGATTTTAACATCAAATGACGCTCTAGATAACACACACTGGTGTTTTTTGTTGCACTTCCCAACTGATTTTTTTTTTTTAGCTTTCCCAAATTCAATTATATTACAAGTTCTAAAATGAGTAGCCTGAAGAAGTCAGTGGGGGTGGCAAGTAGTGGATTTCGAACTGATTGAAACTGGTATAAAATGTGACATAAAATGCTTAAGGAAATCTAAACATGGAGGTAGGAAGCACATAATTCTCATTCTACAAATCTATACTCTATAATATATTTTTTAATGTGTATGTCAAGTCAAATAATTTTTGCTGCTTCTAAGTACTATACCCTCACAAACTGATGCACTGAACTTTCACCAATTCCGATACATAAATGTTCGAAGAGGAGCTAAGAGCTGAAACTGTCGCATGTTTTTGTGATGTGCGGCGATGACAGAAACCAGAGCTGAGTGCTCATTATGGTGTTGGGGTGTAACAAATCCCTAAAAGGGGTCAAAGTGAAAGATGTGTGTGAGGATAAACCCCACCCCGATGGGTGCCTCGTTAAAGCAGTCGGAGCTACCTGCTTGTGGTGATGGTCGTAGGAGTTGATGTGATTGTCATACTGTTGGTGTCTCAAGTACTGCTTGTCACACAGCTCGCAGTAGAAACTGGAGTCTCCTTCCTCCTGTGTTAAGACACAAAAAGGCAACACGGTCAATTAAATGCCTGTACCACCAAGAAAAGTTGCCTAAATTTGCTGTTGTTCACTGGGAGGAACACTATGGCCGCCACTGCATTGGTCAATAACTGTCAGCCAGTTCTTGCGCTTGCAACAGTTTCAGAGAGTTTTCATTCTAAAACACTGTTGCCGTTATGCAGCTCTAAATGAGTTGACTCTTAGTCTTGGCTTTATTTCAACAAAGTGCACGGGTCTGCTTGAGACTCTGCTGAGTCTAAGGTGAGAGCAGTGAGGTAACTGCCGTTATACGAAGTATGGGTTATAAAATGTATTTGAGGGAAACGAACATTCATCACACTCAAGCTTTTAATTTGTCATCCCTTATATACTCTGTGTGTGTGTGTCTGTGTGTGTGTGTGTGTGTGTGTGTGTGTGTATGTGTGTGTGTGTGTGTGTGTGTGTGTGTGTGTGTTCTGATGCAGTTTGTCATGTGGAGTAATGCTGTCTCTT
>BJFM01009603.1:0-12950 GCA_016586285.1 Arothron firmamentum
CACAGACACAGACACACACACACAGACACAGACACACAGACACAGACACAGACACACAGACACAGACACACAGACACACACAGACACAGACACACACACAGACACAGACACACACACACACAGACACAGACACACACACACACACACAGACACAGACACAGACACACACACACACAGACACACACACACACAGACACAGACACACAGACACAGACACAGACACAGACACACAGACACAGACACAGACACAGACACAGACACACACACACACAGACACAGACACACACACAGACACAGACACACACAGACACAGACACAGACACACACACACACACCAGTGTGTGACTTCATCTGAAAAAGCTGTTGTCGGTTTGTCTCGTGAATAAAATGAGAATGTTGAGCTATCAGACTGTGAATTAAGGTTTAAATTGATGCTTCTGTTGTGAGTAGAAAAATATCAAAGGATGTGAGTTTCCAAAGGTTCAACCAAAAACACTTCCTACACAGCTACCTGAAGAAAACGTGCGCAGAACTGTCCGATAACCTGAAAACTAAACCTTCAACTGTGTGCTCGGTGCCTTGCCTTCGAGGGGGGCTCTCTTGCGCAGAGCGAGCCTCTCCAGGCGGCGCTGGGTTTCAGCCAGGCTGAAGAGGACGCCGTAAGCGTACTGTCTGGCAGTACGGAAGAGCAGAGAGGCGGGAGGCAGCTCAGAGTTACACTCGTCCTCTATACACACAGGCATCTTCATCTCTCCCTGAAGGAAGATGGAAAAGAGAGCGTGGGTGGAAGGAAGGTGGGATTAATTACCTTTGTCTTCATTTTCTTTGGTATTTACATCAATAAATACTTAATTATTTCAATTTGCGACCCTTTGATTCACATATCAAAGAGAAGTCAGGCTCATTTTCAGGCGCTTGCGTGTTTGGTGAGTGTTTAAGTGGGATATTTTAGGACATGTAAGGATAATGGAGGCATTTCACGAGTGGAAACTGTTACCTTGGTCAGTATGTGGTAAATCTGGGGGTACATCAGTCCTCTTCTGTGTCTGTGCTCGGCAACACGGAGTACTTCAGCACTGACCTGCAGGGAAGCGATGGAGTGTGACTGACAGCGGAGCGCCTCGCCTGCTCTGGAAAAGGCCTCCAGGTTGGTATTTACCTGAGGCAGAGGGGGTGTGGTTATGTCCATGTGACTTCGTGTCGCCATCGATAACAGTGATGGAATGTTTGGCCCGCTGCCGTTGCCTTGGGAACCCTCTCCAGATGCTGAGCCCGTCCTTCCGGCGGGATCCTCCCACCGAGAGGACTTGTCTGTCAAATGGCTGCAAAAGTAAATAAATGCATAAATAAATACTGGCTTTTATCACTTGTCTTTTGCAACAAGGCAACGCATTGCAACGAGAACTGCAACAGAGTTGAGCTGAGCCAATTATTCCTGCTGCTTGATCCATAAAAGGAATTTCAGAAAGCGCATGGATGGCCTGACCGAACTCATGTGCATGCTGGCTTATGCGTAACCGCGGCAACACAATTATGCATCATAAACTAAATGTTATTTTGAGCAGCTGCTCACTGTAGTGACCTCAATGGTAGAAAGGCAGGAGTGCAGGTGTTTCCCCTTACTTTGAATTGCTATCATTGGGTTCATCTCCATCTGATGAAGAGGAGGGAGACGGGGAGGGCCCAGATTGAGTGTTGCTGTGATGGTTGGGTAACCGGCTTCCACCCTGAGTAGAATCGTACGGGGCAGACCACTCGGAGAATCCCATCTTGCTCGTCATTGAATCGTTGCACTCTTGGGGTGGCAGCGGCGGGTTCTGGAACAGAGGGGCGGGGCCAGGTCCGTATGGAGGGCTTTGATATGGTGGCTTTAGCCCTGGAAATTGGGGAGGTGGGAACTACAACAGGAAAGAAAAGAAGACAAAAACACTAAAAAGAGAGGAAACAAGATCTAACGTGACAGTTCACACAATAATCTGGAGGGAGGACTGAGCCTGGGCGACCCAAAGACCAGCACAAATACGATACTACACAGCACAAAGAGGAGGCTAGACTCACAAAATACCTGATTCTTTCCAAACTGCATCGGTCCCATGTGACCAGGTGGTCCCCCGAACGGATTGGGTCCAAAACCAGGTACTGAGCAAGGGTTGGGAGCAAAAATCCAATTTTATAAGAAGATGCAAACATACTTTCTACAGTTAACAAGTATAAATATATAGATTTTGTACATTTCACAGGGAGCGCCCTTGTGCCATGGTTTAACAGATATATTGTGTTAAAAAAGTCGCTTAACGTGCTGAAGTAGAGCTTTAGTGTAATAACGTATGACTGATTCATTTCTACAGACTGTAGATTCCATGGATGTTCAGCACTCACGGATGAAGGAGGAGGGCCCCATGTTTGGTGAGCGCGGTTTACAGGCAGCTGAGAAATACTCCACTGCTTTCTTAAAACGCTCCACTTTGTCCTCCATTCGAGACTAGAAGCAGATACAAAATGGCGTCGAGTCAAACTCATCACAGTACTCAAATTGATATTACGCACCAATGACGTATAACTACTGACATGGAGAAGAGATAAACTCATTCTAGAGGGTTTTTGGCACTAAGTGAATTCTCTTGTTTGGGGCTTTATGCTAAAATGGTATTTACACCGATTAGCGTTGATACCATCCTGCTAAAACACGTAGAACGCTTATCTCTATCGTCCTTTCCGGTGTGAAAAGCTGCAGCGTTTAATTCTGCAGGAATTCCTGCTGAAGCACATCAGCATGTTGGTGGTGTCACCGTGCAACGAGCGGCTGACGGATGTTTGGGAATCCTCTGGATTTCCACAGTATTCTCACCTGATTAGAACTCAGAAAAGACAAAATCACAGCTCAGCATGTGAGCGGGACAGAAAAACTCAGCAAGAGCGCACGGCCCAGGAGCTGAATGAAACTATTCTAACTGCTCTATTGTGTTATTGTCTTCCATCTCACACAGTGTTCTTGTTCCACTTGAAGCAGCCATTTTTCCTGCTGCATGCAGAGCTGGACTTGGACAAGTCCCTCCTTATTAAGGTGTTTTTAAATTACTGCGCAGACCACAAACTTGAGTAATTATCCACAGGAAACCAGTGAGGGCACAAAAGTGCAGGACAGAGTGAATGTGAACCAGTTAGACAGATATCAGGGTTTGTCCAGTGTCCAGGTTCTGCAGTGAGACAGATATGAGCCGCAGCAGCCGAGCTGGACGAGCGACTCACCTGTGACTGTTTAAAGACATCTCTGGCGATGGCGTCAAGGTTTCCCAGGTCTTTGATGGAGGAGACGTATTCTGAGACGGCCTTTATCACCACCTCGCAGGGCGGCAGCACCAGCTGATGGGCTCGCACCTGACGCGGAAAACAAGCCGGTGGGAGGTTTTACCGCTTGAGGACAGAACCGAGCAGCAGCGCAAAGGTTGGAATATTAAAGGAAAAATCGCCTAAACCCAAACCAAAACATCCAAGAGCAGCTGTTCTCAGACACACCTGCAAACACTCCAACCTGTTCCAACCACCTTGGCCCGATAACGATGGTGGAAACCAACACAAAACGCTTAAACTAAGATAACGATGTGCTTGAGTTGAGTGTGGAACTGAACTGGGACTTGATGGTTTACAGAAGAAGGCTGCTATGTGGAACAGTGCTGTACCTTGAGAGAAGCCAGTGGGTGTTCTGGTCCCAGCAGGCTCCAGTGGAAGGCAGCCAGGTCCTCATCAGGCAGAATGTGATTTCCTGCAGAAGAACAACTCTTTGAAGCACAGTTTTCTCAATGAACAGGGCCCCGGGTGGAGAGGGGCCAGAGGAGCTCCTCACCCAGCAGAGCAGCGAAGCACGGCAGGTGCTGTGTCTTGAGTCCCAGCTGCCTGGCAGCTTCAGACAGCAGATACTGGTGTGTGGTCAGGTTCTTGCCGTTCCAGCTCAATTTGAGCGCGTGTGAAGAGAAGTAAGCCGGCACATTGCAGAGCGCAAACTCAGAATCCTGAGCGATCAGGCCGGCAAAACCAAAGTCCCTGTACAGAGACAGCACCTCCTGGTGGTGGTCCTCCAAAGTCTGAACAACCTGCAAAGCAAACAGGATAGGAAATATTCACAAAACAGACTTTTCAGGTTCACATGAGGCAGTTTTTTTAGGCTTTAGATGCATTTATATAAAATCTGTGCATGAGGACATTGGAACCAGACTGTCATCCACCCAATTCATTCATCTGTTGAGATGCGGTGTTAGACAGCGGTAAACAATGCTCATGTATATGGAGCTACTCTTGTTCTCAAGCCACCTGGTTATGTCAAACCTGAATTCACTGATATTTCATTTATGGAATTTAGTTGGACTATAATGAGAGCACTCTACAGTTCTAGGCCTCCAAAACTCAACGTCAAGTGTTTGTGAAACACGACAATGGCAAATAACATCTGACAATAAAAACAACTACACATTTTACAGGAGCCACACACATTGATGTGTACATTATTTTCATAAAAATGCTTAAAGGCTCTGTATAAAGAAGTTCAGATGTTGATCAGAAGACATGAGGCACACATGAAGCGCAACCAGGCTCTTACACACATGAAGTGCTTCCAGCATTTTAACCTGCTTACAGGCTGATGGAAAATAACTGAAAGCAAAAAAAAGATGGCAAGAAAACAAGACAAAGTGTTGAGATAAACAGTAATTTAAGGGTCTCAACATTAGCTGTGAAATTTGAGTTTTCAAGTCACCTTGTTTCCCCTTAGATTCTCCCTCAAAAAAAAAAAAGTAAACGCAGCATCACCTTGGTCTAATTTCAAGTGTCAGCTAATACAACAATATTGTGCTGTAATTGGAGCAATTAATATGCACATGTCAAGATAACACACCATCCCACTGATACAGGAACTATATATAGTACATACACTCTGCAGATGCAAGCTGGCAGGTTCACTGAGTTCATGTGATGTAATATAGGCTACTGCAGGTCAGGTTCTACAGTTGTTTGCAGGACACTTAAATAATAAAGATGCACAGGCGCTTTAACGAGCAGCCACAACCCAATTTTGCAGAAAAAAAAAATCCCATCTGTTGCAACTGGACAAACACCCCCTCCCTTCCAGAAACCATGTCAGACTCAACAGGCAGCAAAACAGGACACGTCGCTTATAGCACAAACCCAAACTTACTCATATGAACACGCATGCATCACGCAGCATCATGCATCTGACCACAAACACACAGCACACAATGCTCACCCGCACTCGAAAGCGGAACATGGCGAGGCGCACGCAGTGGCTGAGACAGGCCGGGGGCAGGAACCATGCCCGAGGAGGCGGGGTGGCCTTGCTGCCGACGTGGTTGACTATCAGCTGTGCCGTCTGTCGCTGGCTCTGTGCACGCCGCGCCCACTCGGGCCAGCGCTCCTTCCCCAGTGTGCCGTTGAAAACCACGACCAGCTCCAGGCCACCCTGGTACAGACACGCCTGCGACAGGGCGGCCAGGTAGCCTAGCATGGCGTTCCACTCACCCCCGCACACCCAGTCAGTCTGGTAGCCGCCGTAGAGTCGCTGTAGGCTCGAATCAGCGTCGATCAGGATCCTTGTAGGCGGGGGCGGGGGAGGCATGGGCCCGGGGTGATGTGGGTGGTGTGGGTGATGGTGGTGAGGAGGCTGGCGGGCCGCGGTACGGGCGAGCTTCAGGAGGTCCACCGGGACTGCCGCCCCGGGGCACCGCTTCTCTAAATATTCTTGAAAACCCTGCACTCCCATGACGGTGTTCGTGAGCCTGTGTGTCTGGCCGGGAGTGGGCTCTGAATAGCTCCTGTATGCCGTGTTTGTAATGTGATGTGGGTCGAGACGGTAGCTAGCTGTGCACAGGCAAGCTAACTTGTCTCCGGTGAAGTGACCAACTGTACTTCGGCTAACTGGAAAGAAACGTGTGCCCTGAACTGCTGAAACGAGTCAGTTGCGTCAGTTAGCCTCACCTATTGCGAGATATTCAGATGCCAATCTCAGTTTTGGACGCGTCTGCCCACTTTACTGTCCATCCCTGTGGATTTCTGGTGCGATGCCAGCGAGGCCAGTGTAGCTACCTACAACCAGAAAAAGTTGCACATTTTCTCCCCTGCCCCCACAATTTAGCGTTAGCATAACCAGTCTGGAAAACGTTGCTGTTGTCAAATAAATGAAATGCAGGGTGGCGGTAATGTTGAGAAAAATGTCGTTTCCTACCAAATTCTCCACATTAAACGGTAATACTGTGCAATACTGCGCATTAGTTAGCAAGCCACAGGCTGGATGACCACTGCGCGGACATGTTAAACCGAGCTACTTATAAAATTGATTTTTGCTACTTGACAGCTGAAATGTTTCTTATTAGTTTTTCATCTCCTCAGCCAAATTCCGACACGTGTGGTGACGTTTAGTGGTTCGTGTAAGTCAGAATCAGCATTTAATAAACTAACAAGCCGTGTGCCTGACAGGCTGGCTAGCTGTACAAACGCTGCTAACGGTGCGGCTAGCTGCTAGCTCCTGGCAGGGGTCCCCGGCGTGATTTGACGCGTCAACTCCCGAAGACAAGTCCGGGTTAGACACGACGCGGAATGAGATGGATGTTTGACGAAATAAAAGAAAAACAACTAAAAGAAAATAAAAACGAAAGCCCGATGGTGCCTCCCTCGCTTCCTTTCACACTCACGGCTTCATGTTGCAGAGGGGAACGCTACTTCCAAGCGACATCAGCCATCTTGCGACTTCCTCGCGGCCCAGTGGAGTGGGAGGGAAGATCGAAAGAGTGAAGGGGAGGGGGCGCGGCCATGTGATACCTGGGAAATGTAGTCTAGTAGCCATCTCACTGTCGAAGAATTAAGCTTCTGTCAGAATCAGTAAAAACTACAGTTACCAATATACACAAAAGATGGCTAAACGTGGTTAAAGCTGGGAAACAGAATTTGCAGACCCATAGGTAATGCAAATAATAATAATAATAATAAAAAATATAATACTAACGTTACAATCTCCTGCTATTAAGGATCAGTCTCGGATGCCTTTATATGAACTTATAAATATTAATATTAGTCGCAAATTCCTGTTTTGTTGTGACAATGCTTGCGGCAAATTGTCCCCGTCGTTTTAAAGTCGGAATGTGAAAACTATGATTAACAAGCGAAACTAAAAGAAAAAAATCTTATTGTACGGTTACATCGGTGAAATGGTGTAACAGGTAGAATAGAACGTACTGTACATGTTATATGTGTCTTTGTCGCCCCCTCGCGTTCACCTAAGTGCTGAATGTTTCCAAGTTTGAGGAAAAACTGGTATTTAGCTGGGCCCCCGGGCCCCTGAGACTGCCCCGAAGGATGCACCCCATGCGATGTTGACGCCTCCAGCCACCATCTTAAATTAGTTCACCCTGGAAATAAGAATTCATGTTTGCTTGTTTCTTTGTTTTATTTCTTTATTTACTTTTTGACTTTGTGACGTTTTCCTCAGCTCGTTGTTCATTAACTTGGGTTTTATCAACTGGAACTAAAATAATGGTGAAGCCAGGAGGAGGAACAAACAAATGTTTCTGCATAAATCTGCACCCAGCAAGCATGTATTTTACATTACCTTACCTCGTTGGTTTGGTTACAGTACTAACAGCACAATTTAACATGAACACAAATAACCTCGCAAAATAAAAAGAGTTGTCCTGTTGACACAGCAGACAAGCAGCATGAAAGCACTATAGCCAGGTCACCAGTCCACATCTGTCGCCACATGTTGATTATTTGCCCATCTCCAGCTCTGGGACCCTCTAATTAGCCCGTCAACTACAGTTTTGACCGCATAAGGTTAACGCAACTTTAGGGACTGTGGTGCAACGTTCTTCCACTAGGTGGCGCCATTTAAACACAATTTCCAGGTCGAGTCTGGCTCGTTGAAAAAAAAAAGTTTGAATAATAAAACCATACAAAACCCGATGATATCAGAAATATTTTTCCGTTGAATTTATTTTTTAATGTAGTTTTTTTTTTTTAAGACTACATAGAAATTCAAGAGATGCGGTGGTTGAGCAGAAAACCTGACCTCCTGTCGTCTGGATGCTGGTTTTAGGAGGACGAAGCGGGTAAAGATTTTAAGAACACAAGGTGCAGATAGATGAATTCTGTGGGAGGAGATCTTTTAGACAGTACAGTGCGTTACCACGGTCGTGGATACCATGGGGCATGCTCTGCAAGTTGTAGGGATCAGTGAGGGGTGATATGAGGCTGGATGTTTGGAGAGATGGAGCAGATGGTTGCTGGTTTGGTTCTACGGAAGGTGACAAAATTGTCTCCCTGCTCATCAGTGTGTTCACTGAAGTCTGAAGAAATGATCTGCAGAGAAGAGCTGCTTTGAGTCACTGAAAATGGAAGTAAAATGGTGTGTAAATGTGGTGCTGAAGTGAAGGTGCACTTGTGTTTTTGTGTATATGTTTCAATTCGCAAGAATGTGTGTCTGTCACAATTGATCATAATCACTGATCAAGACAAAACTCATCTGATCTGATCAACAGCCATTATGGAGAATCAGATTTTAGGAACAAAATTTTCCTTTTTTTTAAGTGTTTATTTTTATTTCTCTTTCTGAATGACTGGCAGACAGCAGGGCCTCATCCAAACATAAAACTTTATTGTCCAGACAGATAAAAAGGTGCAACTAATCAACAAATATTTAGAACTTTAAATGGATAGAATTTCTACAAAAGCAGAAAAGTCAGTGCTGTACAAATGTTAAAAAGAGTGATTAGTGATCTTAGAGGTGAAGCTTGTTCAGATGTTTTGAACATCGAGGACTCAGATCGCACTGATGTCGGCGTTGAAGCCTTGAAGATCCTCCTTAACTTCTCTGAAACGAATAATGATCTTCCAAAACTGCTTGCTGGACTTGATGACCTTGTCAGTCAACTCATGCTCCTCTTCGTCAGAGATGCGCTGCAGCAGCTTCAGGGTTACCTGGACCAGGGATCTGATGAACGCTATGGCCTCCTCAATGGCGCCTAAGGCGTCGTCCACCAGTCGGAGGGCATCTTCGACCCTCCGGACCGTCTCCATCAGGTAGCATTTGGCCGCCTCCTCTTTCAGTTGTTTCACCATGGCCTTGATTTCTTTGAGTTCTTCATTCAGCGGCTGAGCAACCGTCATGAATTCGTTTTCCAGTCTTCCTAAATCTTTGGCGTTTCCCGACTCTCTTAAGAACTGCACCACCTTTGTATGAACATAGTGCCTCCAACCACAGCTGCACGAACTCCGAACGACACGAACATGCTGGTGCCTCCGGTGAAGGGAGCAGCCATCAGTCCAAGCACACTGGCGCCCAGGCCCGCCGCAGTCATGACCGTCCCGAACATGGCCACCTTTTCTCCTGTATCAATGATCTCTTTAACCTTGGCAACAATCTTGTCAAACTCTTGGGCAATCTCCACCATGCGGGGCTCCTGCCGGTCGAAGTTCCTGATGAAGGCAGCTCCACGCCGGATCAGCTCCTCCACTAACTGAGCCACCAAAGCTGATCTCTGATTCTGGTTTGCCATCTTTTGGATCACTGATCAGCTGGTCCACAGGAGCACCAGAGTGCTCTGAAGAGTCCCACCCAAACTTTTAACAGGTGCGCAATCGGTGGGCTTTCCCCTCCTTCTCTCGTGAAACGTCTGACTTCTCTGAAATCACGTGATCACCTGTTGCACCAAAAACCAGTGTGACGACTCCCGGTCTTTTGGGAGTGTTTTGTGTTGTGTTCTGTGTGTAGCAGGTGAGCGCAGCTGACTGGAAGTCATCACCGGTGTTACGGAACACTGGTGATGTTTTTTTTGAGGACCCAAAGGCACTGGCCAGAGGTGCTCCATGAACAAGATCTTTATTAGGGTACAAAAGGAAAAATAGAAAACACTCCAACTGGAGGAAAAGGCAGTCTTCTTCACACGACAGTCTTTTCAGGGGGTGCTCCAACACAGGGTAACCAAACCAATGCTCAAACCTCTTCCTAGGGAACGTGGCACTCCTGGAGCCAGAGACAGAAACTCACATGAGTCAGTAATCCAGAGAACACAGCCAAAATCCAAGGTTGGAGCAGGGAGCAGGTTACCACTCTGCAGATCCCAAAACAATCCCACGCTGGTGCTCGGGTGCAGCTGCCTCTTATTCCTCCTGATTACCGATCAGTCCCAGCTGCGCCCCGTCACCAGCGATCCAGTCTGCCAGGCTCCCTAGTGGACAAACAGAAACAGGCACAGAAAACAAACACCAGAAAATCAAAAGCAAAACCCTAACACAAACACCAGAACGCCAAATGTGGAACCCTAACAACTAGTGGGGATTCCTGCACCTGGTGGAGGTGAGACCTGGCCTTTAAGAGGGCCGTCGCTCTCTCTGACGGCTTCGCTCTGACTGTGTTGTCTGTCTGCTGGGAGCTTCTTCTTTGATTTGTTGGATTAAAGAAACTAAAGACCCTCTGTGAACTTCTGCTGGTTGTGCAGCTCCCTCTGATTTGTTAAGATCATCTAACGAGCCAGGTCTGAACAACAGGCATCCAGCAGTACAGGCGTAACACCTCAGAGCCAGTCAGGTCAAAGTTCAGGAGGAAAGTTGCTTTTTAATCTATTGTTACCAAAGCGAAAGTGAAACTACCTTGAGTTCAGGAAGTTCGTGTAGTTTTTCCACATGGAACCGACTTCTTAGAAGTCGCATGACACCAGGGCTGCCCCTCCCTGTATGCATAACACACACTGTGTGTTTGGCCCCACGTGTGTGGAGGGGGAACTTTGTGAGCGAATCGCGCAAATTGTGTGATTGACGCGCACCTGCACAACATGAGATGTACGATACCGTACAGACGTAGCACCTCAGAGCCAGTCAGGTCAACGTCCAGGAGAGAAATCACCTTTAGACAGTTTTTTTTTCAAGTTTAATCATCTCTGAAGGAACCAGGAACCTTGGTCCTGTGAGGCGACAGAACCAACCGCTGCACCACCGTGCTGCTCGGCAAACACATACAAATATACATTTATTTCCCTTTCTATACATGTGATCATTGATATGATCAAACATTTTCCGACCCAAACTTTTATTAGGTGCTCAATCAATGGGCTTTCCCCTCCTTCTCTCCTCCCCTCCTTCTCTCCTTCTCTCGTGGAATGTCTGATTTCCCTGAGATCACGTGACCACCTGTTGCACCTAAAAACAGTGTGACGACTCCCGGTCTTTTGGGAGTGTTTTGTGTTGTGTTCTGTGTGTAGCAACTTTGCAGAGTTGTGGGGTCTCAAAGCCTACGTGACCTGGATGACCTTGGCGGTCTTCATCCTCCCCGTCCTCATCATCACTGTCTTCATGGTTCTTAGGATCTATAAGTTTCATTTTTTAAATTTGACACTGAAAAGACTCTTGTATTAAATCTTGAATTCTGGGATTAAAAGTGGAATTCTGAGTCAAACTATTTTGCTTTCAGGTGAAAATCTTCATGGAGATCCACAATAATCTGTACCTGAAGACAGAGCGCCGCCTGGCGGCCGCCCCGTACTCTGCAGCCAGTTCGACATGTTGAATAATCCCAGCAGTCTGGATCCCAGATCCAACCGTGAGTCCCTCATCATGGAGCAGTCAGGTCTGGCAGCATGACCTCTGACCTCTGTCAGAGAACACCTGAGAACAGTTTCCAACCATCTTATTTTGCTAAATTTATTAAACCCACAAATCCTTGTGAGTCAGATCTGTGAGTTTTAGTGTTACTAAAATCAGGAAGCGAAGGTTCTGGTGCTGATGAAACCTTGTCTGTCTGTCAGCTGGGCTTCATCTCCACCGCCTGCCTGACCGCGGGGGGGCCCTCTGCCGCCGCTCCACGCCGCCGTGGCGAGGTGACGGCAGCCATGAGGAAGACGGCCAGGATGACGATGGTCATTGTTGTGGTCTACTCCATCTGCTGGGCCCCTTTCTTCAGTGTTCAGCTCTGGGCTGCGTGGGACCCTGATCCACCCCAGAACGGTGCGCACACACACACACACACACACACACTCTCTCACACACACACACACACACACACACACACACACACACACACACACACACACACACAGACTGTGAGCTGTTATATGTCAAGCGTGTGTGTGTGTGTGTGTGTGTGTGCAGGCGCTCTCTTCACCCTGCTCATGCTGCTGGCCAGTCTGAACTCTTGTCTGAACCGTCAAGAATTCGTTTCCCAGTCTTTCTAAATCTTTGGCGCTTCCCGACTCTAGTAAGAACTGCACCACCTTTGCAATTATGGCCACGATGGCTCCAACCGCGGCCGTAAGAGCCCCGACAGACGCGACCACGCTGACGCCTCCGGTGAAGGGAGCAGCGACCACTCCGAACACAGCGACGCCCAGGCCGGCCACAGCTGTGAGCCACCCAGACGTCACCAACTGTTGTGCCCGAACAATTATCTGTTTAGCCTCGGCAGCGATCCTGTCAAACTCTCGGGCGATCTCCACCATGCGGGGCTCCTGCCGGTCAAAGTTCCTGATGAAGGCAGCTCCACGCCGGTCCAGATCCTCCATTGCCTGAGCCGCCAAAGCTGCTCGAGCTGATCTCTGAATCTGGTTTGCCATCTTCTGGATCACTGATCAGCTGGTCCACAGGAGCACCAGAGCGTTCTGAAGAGTCCCACCCAAACTTTTATTATGTGCGCAATCGGTGGGCTTTCCCCTCCTCCTCCCCTCCTTCTCCCCTCCTCCTCCCCTCCCTCTCTCCCACCCTCCTCTTGTAAAATGTCTGACTTCTCTGAAATCACGTGACCACCTGCTGCACCTAAAAACAGGCATCTGGCAGTCCAGACGTCCCACCTCAGAGCCAGTCAGGTCAAAGTTCAGGAGGGAAATCAAATTTAAACAGTTGTTTTTTTTTTTTAAGTTTAATCATCTCTGAAGGAACCAGGAACCTTCTTCCTGTGAGGG
>BJFM01009654.1:0-18995 GCA_016586285.1 Arothron firmamentum
TGTGGAGCCCCCCCCCCCCTCTCTGCAGGGGGCCTCGACAGGCGCAGAAGCTCAGCTCCTTCCCTCCGTCTCTGATGCCTCCACAGGCAGGAGAAGCTCTGGGCCGTTTCCTCCAAACCTGCACCTGGACCAGGGTTCACGTCACGGCGGTGAACTGGTCCAGAAGCAGGAACCGTCCACGGGGGCCTCGCACCTGAGCGGGGCGGGATGGATGGCGCCGGGGTCCATGGTCGGCACACGTGGAACCAGGTGACAGAAGCCTCTGTTTATCTCCCTCGTTAATGAGGTCAGACGGGGATCGAGGCGAAGCGGCGGTGGGCGTGGCCTGATGCCACCACGCTAACGGGACTTTTTTTTTTAGTGCTTTAACGAGTGACGGCCTGACAGGAGAGACGTGACGGTGAAGGACGGAAAAGGTGAAGCTCTGTGTGGATACTCAGCAGTGACGTAGAAGAAGATGAAAGACGGGTGTTGCTGCAGTGCACTCTGGGAGTTTGAGTTCATATGTACAGCCCGTGAGATGAAAACATGTCAGTTTTCGAGTCGGCCACGCCCCCTCCTCGCCGCTCCTGCAGGCAGCGGTCCAGCCGGATCAGTACTCCCACTCGTCCGTCTTCATGTCCAGGTAGTTGAGAATGTTCTGGGCGAACTTGACGGCCTGCTTGCGCGCCATCTTGGTCATCTCGTCGCCTTGCGGGTCCACGGCGTCCAGCGCCAGCAGCTGCTTGGTCAGCAGCTCCTCCAGCATCATGTAGCTCTTGTCGGCCCGTTTGCCGTCAAAGCCCAGAACCTGCGCCTGGAGGTCCGACAGGCTGCCCAGGACCAGCCACACGGCCCGGTGGGACGGGTGCTCGTTGGGGCCCGGCTGGCGGCGGGCCAGGGCTTCGCGCAGGTCCAGGAAGGTGACGACCGCCTGGACCTCCACCACCGCGCGGCGCCGAGCCTCTCTGATGCACGGGTTCTTGGCCGTGTCCACCTGGTCCAGGTGCGTCAGGAGGCTCTGCAGCTCGGCTTTGGGCCTGAAGCCCATATCTCCCATCATGCAGTGGCGCAGGACGCCCTCCCGCAGGTGGGAGACATGAGCGCGAACAGCCTCGATCTCACGGATGGAGTTGTTCTGGGCCAGGTCGTACCTGCAGGAACAGACAGAACCTTTGAGCGGTTCCGCTGGAGAAGGCTGGAGCAGGAAGCGGTGCCGCGGGGGACCTACCTGCGCGTGTCGTCCCCCTCCACCTCCAGGTCCAGGTGCTTCAGCAGCCCGTTGATCTCCTCCACCACCTGCTTCCGGTAATTCCTGATGGCCGTGTTCCCGGACACGTCCAGGGCGTCCAGCTCCACCTGCATCTCGGTCAGGATGCGTGAGAGGTGGGCGCAGCTGTCCCTTCCGCTCAGCCCCATCAGCAGCGCCACCAGCTGGCCGCGGGCCACGCTCACCTTCACCATCACCTGGTTGATGTGGTGCACGGCCTCGTGGGTCTCCTCCGACAGCGGCAGCGACAGCGTCTGCTGCTCGGTGCGCCCCTCGATCACGTCCTGCACGGCGCAGAGGCGGGTCAGCGCCCGGTAGCGGGCCTTGCGCAGCGGCACCCGGCCCTCCGTCTTGACCTGCGTGAGCCTCAGCACCAGCTCCTGCAGCATGTCCACCAGCTCGTCGTTGATCTCGGCGACCCCGCCGGCCCTCTGGGGGGCCACCACGCGCTCCTCCACCAGCCGCCGCGCCTCGTTACTCAGCTCCTCGATGGCCAGGCGGGACGGGTGGGTGGCGTTCTCCTCCAGGTAGCGCAGCAGCCCCTCCACCTCCTGCGCCGCCCTCTTGCGCGCCCCCTGCAGCTCCGCCTTGCCCTCCGTGTCCACCTGGTCCACCTGCAGCAGCATCTGCGTCAGCTCGCGCTCCAGCCGCTTGTAGTCGCGGTCGTTCTGCAGGCCGCCGAAGGTGCACACCTGAGGCCCCAGAGACGCCACCTCCTTCTGGACCTCGTAGAGCCGCATCATGGCGGGATGCTGCGGGTAGAACGGCTGCTGCTGCTGCTGCTGGTGCTGCTGCTGCTGCGGACCACCATGGTCCATCCTCTTCCCTCCATCAAAGGGCTTCCCAAACAGGCTGCAGAGACACAGCAGGAGGACAGTCAACAGTCAGGAGAGCAGAGCTTCTCCACCACCCTGAACGGCTGCTTTTGTCTCTCCAGACTCTCGCGGCCCAGAGCGGGTAAACAGAACCTCCAACCCAGGTCTGGGCCGCTGCCAAGCGTGCTGGCGCGCACACAAACCCGCAAACCTAAGAATCGCCGCCAAACTGGGAAATCTCCACCAACCTCAGGGAACTCACCACAGCCGGCTCACTGCGGCCGCGCCGCCCTCGTGTGCACGTCAACATGCAGTTTATTTGACGCGCTGAAGCCGGTTCAAGTGTGAAACGATTGCAAATGTCAAAATAAGGAGACAGCTCGGTTGTGGAGTCGCATCGACGCTCCTGAGCCGGACCTATTAACCTCCCCACGCTGATTCCAGTCAGTGAACACAAACCCTCATTTTCTGCATTAACAGAACCTGAATCACCTTTTAAATTAAAAAAATATCTCGTGTTAAAGTTGTGGCAAACCCATTTAGGTTATTTTTGTGGTTGTCCACCTGTTTCTCCACCAGTAGGTGTCGCCAAATCTTACTGGCTGGACGTGGATTTTTCTCTTCCTCTGTGGGAGAACACGTTTCCAGACTTAAAACCGGGACCGTGCACATCTGAGCCGGGCCTCTGCCGATGCCGCCGTTCTGATTTAACATCGACATCAATCAGGAGACGGGCCATCAGAGCCCAGAAGAGGAGGGGAGTCACCTCCTGCGAGATCCAGCCAGCGACGGAGGATAACCTACATTTCATCCAGACGCCCACACCCACATGACACCCACTCGGAGGGCCGGGATGCTTCCCTGTCCGGCTCAGTTCCTGTCACGATGGCAAACCCACAGCGCCTCCAGGCCATCCTGGCACAGATCCACCCGTCCAGAACCAGCCTCTGCTGGTTCCAGTTCACTACGAACCACTAAAAACACACACTTTCACCTGTGTGAAGCGCTTGGCCTTCCATTCCTGATGTAATTGCTGTAAATATTCTTGTCTAACGCACCTCTGATGAATAATTCATCCACGCTGGAAACAGCATCTGACACACAGGTGGAGGGACCGATCCTGATGAAAACCAGCAGCTGACCTTCCTCAGTCTGGAGGAACGTCTAGAAACGCTGCCATCAGGACCGGCTGGGAGCAGAAACGGTTACCGAGGAAACACCCGGTCAAAGTTGAACTGCCTGCAGCTGCAGCTGGAACACAAAGGACCAAGATGATGATGATTTTCTGGCTCGGGGGAGGTGTTCCTCCATCAGGGCGCCCATCTCGGTGATTGTTGCTTGTGAATATCATCCCGCAGTCTGGTGTTTTGTTAAAGGCATTAAAGGGATTTATTAGCATAGGCAGGATTGTGCGTGAGCCCAGCCTAAAGTACTTTTATGTAAGAGGATGAGGGGCTGGGCGCTTCCACAAGTGTGACCGCCTGGAGGCAAATTCGAGGGTGTGTTTAATCGCGACCCGGTAAACGCCTCAGCCCAGGACGGAATCATGCGGAAGGGGCCCTGACTCCGGGCTGGGGGCCCTCTCCTGCTGCAGGAGGAGCGGCGGAGCGGGAGAAGCATGCCGGCGGAGACCCTCCGCGCACCTTCCCCACCTGCTGTCTGCCGGAGACCCGCACGGGGTTTGCGCATTATGTCGCCACAGAAAGACCCCGAGCGTGTGTGTGTAAAATGACGTGCACGGCGCCGCGACCGAGACCAGAAGCAGCAAAACCCACGTCTCACAAAGCACCTCCAGCCCCAGATCCCGCTCCAGACCCAGCTCCAGACCCAGACCCAGACCCAGACCCGTCTCCCTGGCACGCAGCAGCCCTGTGCAGCCGCGCCGTCATTCCTCACCTTTTCAAAACTCCGAACACGTTTGCGCACATTTTCACAGACGCCTGTGTCCATGAGCCTCCGCAGGGGCGGTCGGGATGGGCGAATCTGCGTCCGAACGGCTCCGAAAATCACAGTTACGCGGTGGGCGCGATGCTGCTCCGGTCGGCTTCGGTACCGAACTGACTGCGATCGGGCTGCTGTCGCCCCTCCCACACATTATCCGAGGATCCTCCATCAGCAGGTCCGGCTTTAACACGACCGGCGTCACCCCGAGGTGTTTAACACCGGCCGGGGCGAACTAAACCTCCGTTGTGGATCAGTAATTCACTGCGTTTATCTCTGCGCTGTCATGTGAACGAGCTACCTATGATCACCTGACTCTGCCCCACCTTGACCAAACAAAGAGAGAAAACTTCAGCATTAGTCTGTGTACGCAAACACGATTTAGGTCTTTTTGCACCAAAGCTCTTACCTGCACAGCCACCGTACAGCCATCTAAAATGTTACGCTTAAGTACGCACTTCCTCTGATTAAAGCTAAGCATTAGCCCGCTTAGCTCCCTTCTAATAGCTACGTTCCTCCGAGTCCTGATATGAACTAACACGGAGTTTGTCCTTCCACTACTGGACCATATTTAAACGAAGTCATTTATGGCTCTACAAATGCGAAAATCGGAGCTCATTTATGGTACAATAATTTGTGTTATAGTGAGGAAACACATCAACGTGTTCTTTTACAGGTGGACTACTTAAGAGGTTCTTTTCGTTGTTAAAAATAACATAGTGGAAGGTTTTGGTTGTCCAATATCATGTGCGCTTCATGGCAACATGCTGTCGTGCCGTTTGTTTAATAGTTTATTTCCTTTGTTCATTGTTTTGACGTCTTTTAATCCTTAGATGTTTGTTCTCTTGTATTTTATAATATACTATTACCACCACATTCAGTATTATTTTTTCACACTTTATTACCCTACATTTCCTTATTCACACATTGTATGTTGAAATTAATTAATTGCCGAATGGCCGATTAAGCCAAGAGAACAACTTCTAACTTCCGACTCAACAAGGTACACACTACTTGCAACCGCAATGTATATTGTTTTAGAAGTTGTATGTCATTGTATATTCTATCACTTGTGTATTTAATAAATCTCAGCTCTGTCTAAAAATGTCATTACATTTCATACATAGCTTAAAAACAGAAGTTTTACGAAAATACAGTCAATTCTGTCACCGCCCCGCTTATTTATACAGGTGAGAATTTGAAGCCTACACATGACCACATGACTACACACCGGAAGGACACCGACGTGTTGTGGCCCAGGCTAATACAAGCAAATTCTCAGTAAATGTTGTGCGAACCGGCTTTAAAACAAAAGTTTAGTTTGATTTTTAAATGGCGTCTAAACCAGCAGCGGCCTGTCTAACATGGACACTTCTCAGTCGCTTATCCCCGCGCTCTCCGCTTCGTCCACACCGGTTGTCTGCGGTCGACGGTCGGCTGTGCAGCTCCAAACAAGCGCCACAGAAGGACAAAACTCCAAAGGTTTGCGCTTTAAATCACAATCACGTGTAAACACTTAAACCCCGGCAGCAGAAGAAGGTCGTCTGATATCGGACGCATATTCAGCTGTTTTTACGTGCCTGCAGAGATCTGCCGTCAGACCAGAAGCCAGCTCCACACATGACTGGATTGGGCCACCAAACCCTCTTTCCAACCTCAGGCCAATTGTGTATCACATCCCTGAGGACGAAACCGAGCTGGAGAAACGTCTCCGACACCTGAGGCAGGACACGGAGGACTGGAACCACGACTTCTGGGTCAACCAGAACGTCACCTTCAGCAAGGTTCAGATCTTCTTCATCATAATCATCCTCAATCTCATGATGGTATAATTATATCAGAGCTCCACGAGGTCACAAAGATGCTCATACAAAAATACTAATGTCAGGAATATTTCAAAATTCTTATTAGTAACAGAACCAGAGAACTTTGTGTAGAAAGGTCCCTGTTTTTACCAGCAGGGGGCAGCATCACAAAACAAAGCTGGTCAAACGTGATCAGATGCGTTTGCTTTTAGTGTTGAAAATATTTATACATAAACTGCATAAATTGTTAAAAATTTAAAAATAAAGTAACTCTGAAAGAATTAATTTTTATTGGTTAGTAAAAAATACCTTAAGCTGTATTTTTACACATGAGCGTGATGGCTGGTGTTTATCTGTTCCATCTCTCCAGGAAAAAGAGGCCTTCATCATTTCACACTTGAAGGCTAAAGGTCTGGGTTTACGTGACGAACAAGGTGAGGAGAGGTTTATGGCGTCATCCTCACAGAGAGGAGCTGTCAGACGTGAAAAACAATGCTAACAGACTCCCTGAACTGGTTCTATAAAACGGTTTGGAGCTGAAGGAGGGTTTGTCTGTCATGTCCCCCAGGGCGACGGCGGTCCCTCAACAGCGAAGAGATGGCCGTGTTTTACAAAACCTTTCTGGACAAAAACAGAAGACGGCACGCTAGCTATAACAGGTGAGTTATAGTGGCCCCCACCACTGACTCTGGACCACCGACTCCCTCCACGCACAATTCACTTTACCCCTGCTCATTTTGCACTATTTATTCTGTTCATATACCATCACTGTTTATCCTGTCTGCCTCATTACTGTCCATATTGTCCATATACCTCGCACTGTTTATAGTGTATATTGTTAACGGTAGTTTTTAAAGTAGCTTTTTTAATTTAGTTTAGTTAGAGTAGTTTTATTATTTATTACTTTGCTGCACCGTGGGTCCGAGAGGACTGTAATTTTATTTATGCTGTATTTTGTATATGTACGTCATATCTGACAATAAAGTTGACTTTGGAAAAAAAAAAAGTTTATAAATATGGATAAACAAGTTTTATTCTCCTGTCTGACTCGTAGGGAATGGTACCGCCGTAACTTCAGCATCACCTTGCTCATGGCGCGAGTCACCCTCAACTCGGTGTGGAGGCGTGTTACTGACAGGAGCAGCAGCCGCAAGAGCGACGCTCCCCCCGGGTGAGGAGGGACGGACCCCCCTGCCCTGTTTTTCACTCTCATCCTGTCGCTCATGTGTCCAGAGCTCCACCTCCTGTTTCAGGAGTGGGTGATTTTAGGCCTCCAGGACGGAGTCGGCCTGCTCGGGCCAGCTGGGGATTCTATTCTCTGGATCACCAAAATAACATTTCTGTCGGTCTCTGGATGAACTCTTCCATTTCTGCACCACTGTGCCAGCTTGTGCGACCGCTTCGTTAGTGCTTGTTTGCTTTCTGGGGACTGAAAAATAAAGTGTGAAATGTGTGAATGTTTAACTGTGATGACATTGCATGTAAAATAAAAAGTTTATGTGAATTAAATGTGGTTTCTTACATTTATCTCAGCAATCATCTTCAAAATGTCAATTTCTGTACTTTTCTCTTGAATTGCTCATTTAAACATTTGATTAAGATATTTTGTCCAATATTTTCCTGCAAAACTCCCCGAGTCATCTGTATCTGTGGCGCTCTTGCAGGCTCCAGACATTCTTTATCCCAAAATCATCAACTTGACAAAGAATTTCATGTATTTTGAGAGATGGCGAGGTGCTGCTGAGATGTCAGAGACACTGCGTGTTGTTAACGTCGCCGTTTTTAAGGTTTTTGTCAGAACTTCGAGCGTCATGAGTGAAAACCGGACAGCTCGCCTTCGCTTCCGCTTTAATCCGGCCGGGGATGACATCACCGCCCCGGCAGCGCGGTGGGGGGAGCCGGCCAGCGCCATTTTCACGCACCGCTCAGTCAGTCATCCAGCCAGGGGAGCAGCGGGCTGTCATCTTCATGGCCCCACGCTTCATTTAGCCGCGATCCACTCTGACGGACCGGTTCCTGCCATGGAGCCAGAGGAGAAGCGGCTTTTGTGGTGCGGCTCGGACTAAAGTCCGGCGTTGACGGGCAGCTCGTTAGCTATGTAGCTAGCTGGTCATCGGCAGGAACGGCGGTTATTCCCGAGCAGCCCCGCGGCGGTCGGCTGAGCGGACCCCGGTCACAGACTTCCGAGCGCTAGCGTGAATATTTGACACTCAACCGCAGACACTGTCGGTGAAAGGGAAGAGCGCCGTCGGCTTAAAGGAGTGGCTCAAGCCGCCAACGGCCGAGGGGAACCAGCCTCATTCCGGAGACACTGGCAGCGGATGTCCCGGAGAACGGTGAGCTCGGCTCCGTCTACTTCCCGACAACATTAGCATTAGCTGGCGGACTTTCTTCGCATTTTCCCTCCTGCTAATTACGTGTCATTTCGCCAAACAATAACCGCTGGGGTCAGCAGCCTTGCGTGGTTTCTTTTGTGATCCGAGGGGGGGTAAAACACCTCCCCATATGTGGGTCTGTGTTTACGGTGGTGGCAGGAATTAGAGCCCGTAATCACATTAACTGTCACTGGGTGCTAGCCGAGAGTTAGCACCGTGAGACTGGAAATTACTGGCTAACTGGTTCTTCTGGTTAATCCGTGTGTAAGTGAGAACACAAGAGTACACACACACACACACACACACACACACACACACACACAAGAGCAGTCGCTGCGGGGGCCAGGGGCAGGAGTCCCCGGCAGGGAGGTGCACTTGTCGGCCACTGCAGCAGCCCGGCGCCGGGTCATGTGACGCTGGGTCCGGAGGGGCGCTCATTGGTATTCAGTGCGGGGCCGAGGGCCCTGAAAGCTGCCTGTGAGGCTGGGACAGGCATCCCAGTGTGGCACCCACAGCTGGGAGCGACAAGGTTCGCTTCACCACACCGGCAGATGTGTGTGAATGACAAACAGACAGCTTTGGTCTGCACTGCTTGAGGAAATCTCTGAAAAACACACCAGAATTCCCGGGAGATTTCTTTATCCTGCCGTGCAGCTTTGAAGGCTTAATCCTGAGGGGAGCCGCAGGGCTCCACCCTGGGGCCTCACACCTTTCCCACGGGCACAGTTCTGCCAGCTGTTCTCTGGTTGCCTTCATCAGGATCTGTGTGTTGTGTTTTTTTGACACGTTTCCATGGCAACCAGGCTGACGACACCTGGTTTTATTAACCATCAATAATAGTTGACGTGTAACGGCTCATGTGGCTGCAGGTCACGCTAACAGGGGCCACGGCGGGGCTCCTTGGCCGGTCTGTGCTGTAATCTCTGGTTGGAAAGATGATCTGAAGCCTGATCAGCAGCGTCTGAAGCTCTTCGTATTTCAGAGGTGTAGAAAACGATCGGCAGCATCCAGCTGCATCCAGCTGCCCCGAGGCAGCAGCAGCTCTGACTCCTGCTGCTTCTCTGTGCGCCAGAACACTTTAAAGCTCTTCAGATTCTTGTGAAACCTTTAATCTCCATCGCTGCATCCTCATCATCTCCATCCTCATCATCTCCATCCTCCCCCCACCCGGGTTCCCGGCTCTTCGCGTCTCAGAAGTTAGCATCACGGATCCGCCTCTTCATATCCCTGTTGGGTTTTGCTCTCCGAGGCTCTGATGCCCTAAATAAAAGCTGCTCGGATGAGAAGAGGAAGGAAAGCCGGCGCCTTCCTTTCACTTCTCCATTCCAGCCAGGCACCACCCTGCTGTGCTTCCAGTCTTTGAAAAGTGACCCAATAATCTGTTTTATTATTTTCTCTCCTGTCGTTTCTGCTCTGTTGATTGGCCGGTGTTCCTTCGAGGGTGTTTCGGGTTTGGAAAGCTCACCTGGAAGGTTTTGAATTCTGCTCCCCCGAGCACGCCAGCTTGCTGTCCAACCGGGGTCGGCTGGGTCGGTTCAGGGCGGCCTCCAGCTGTCGCGTGTGTGTGTTTTTCATGTCTAAAGTTCAGGATCTGCTCTTTTCATGCCTCTGCAGCACAGCAGCGATCAGACCGGACGAGCTGGTCCTGCACCAGGAACGGTCCGGGGCCGGGCCGGGCCGGGCGTCGCACGCCTGCTGTGCAGGGAGTCGCACGCTCGGGCTGCGCCTCTTCAGCGCTTCAGATGGATTTATTATCCAGAGATTTATTAGGCAGCTCGCTCCAAGCGCTCCGTCATAATCTCCTTAAGTTTGTGTGTGTGTGTGTGTGAGCGGTGAATGCAAATCACACAACGGGAGGGAGACGCGTGCTGGGGCCCAGGGTCGGTTCAGGATCAACCACGGGCCTGGTTCACCTGCTGCACCCGCTCGGGTCCGTCTTCACCTTTTCAGCGGCCTGAGTGTGAGCCTGATTGGGATCCTTCAGCGGATTTAAATCTGCAGTTTGGTTTCCACCTCTTATTGATGCGAAATTGGAGCTTTTTTGAAGTCCTTTTTGCAGAGTTGAGTTTGTTGCTCCACTAATACCAGTTTACACTGAATGTACGTTTACCCCCCCACACACACACACACACACACACGCTGCAGGGCTCTGTGCCGGTGGTTCGGCCAGACTGCTCAAATCCACTTTAGTTGAGCGTTGAGGCCACAAACGCGTCTAACCTTTGCTGAATGTCAGCGTCGTCTCTCCGTATTGGTTGTCGAGGTGAATCTCCTCCGCTGACGACGGTTTAGTGTCACCAGAAAAGGTCAGGAGCATCTGAGGTTCCCGTGGTGACGCCGCATCCTGGATTCTACATCTTAGTTGCGGAAAACGAGCGCACGAACCTGTCCTTCGCTCTCCAAAGATTCCCTGTTTGAAATTAAATTTGCATGTTTTGTGTTTTTTTTTTCCTGTCTGCAGTTGATCGTGCACGAGCATGCATGAGGACATGTCCACCATGGTGTGTGTGAAAGAGCAGGAGGATCACGGGGAGAAGCTGTCCCAGGATGAGATCATCTCCCAGACCAAGCAGGTGATCCAGGGGCTGGAGGCCCTGAAGCAGGAGCACCACTCCATCCTGGAGGGCCTGCTGGGCACGCTGCGATGCCTCAAGCAGGACGAGGAGGGCGTGCTGGTCGAGGAGAAGTCGCACATGATCCGCAAGTCCCTGGAGATGTTGGAGCTGGGGCTGAGCGAGGCGCAGGTAGGCGGAGGAGCGTGGAGAGGAGAGGTGGTGTAGCTCTGGTGCTGCAGACGGCAGGTGTCTGGACTGTTGCATGTTTCACGCCTGACTCTGAGCTTCAGCCACCTTCACCTCGGCTAATGGCTCCATCAGGGCTGGTGGGTGTCAAGAGGAACAAACAGCGATATATTCTGAGCTTCTTAGAGAGTGGAATTCTGTCTCCATGTGTTTTTTGTAGCTTCTTTCTGTGAATGGAATCAGCTGAACCGTTCAGATGCATATTATCTAGAGACCGTCTGCATCTTTTTAGCTGCTGACTCCTCTGAATCCCAGATGAGTCAAGCTGGAGCATTTCCCCATCTCCCAGCATGCTTTGAGCCTCACATTCAGAACCAATGACACCAGCCTGCTTCACCCTCGTCTCTTTTTCACTCACTCCTACGTTTCTGCATAGTTTGCTGCCATTAACACCCCGACGGGCCCGGAGCTCAACTGTTTGCTCTCATTCGACTCTGTCACCTGAGAGGTGGAAGCTTTTTGATCACAATCACCTGACAAATGTGGCTAATTCCTGCCCCGCTGCACGCGTCGCCGTCCCGCTGCCGTCAGATGCGTGCGGCTGCTGGGCGTTGCCTGCGGGGATCTCGATGCTAGCCTCCTGCCTCCTGCTTCTCCTCCAGGTGATGATGGCTCTGTCCAGCCACCTGAGCTCGGTGGAGTCGGAGAAGCAGAAGCTGCGGGCTCAGGTGCGCCGGCTGTGCCAGGAGAACCAGTGGCTGCGGGACGAGCTGGCCGGGACGCAGCAGAAGCTGCAGAAGAGCGAGCAGAGCGTGGCCCAGCTGGAGGAGGAGAAGAAGCACCTGGAGTTCATGAACCAGCTGAAGAAGTACGACGAGGACCTGTCTCCCTCGGTGAGGCCGCTCTTCTTTGCTCCCTCAGCCCGGGTAGATTTGAAGGATGAGTCTGTGACGCCTCCACCTGAGGCTCTTCCTTTATTCTGCTCCTTTTCTCCTTCCACTTCCTCCCAGGAGGAGAAGGACTCCGAATCCAGCAAAGAGACTCTGGATGATCTTTTCCCCGACGACCAGGACGACCAGGCCCCGGGCAGTGAGTCTTTCTCCCTCCTCCACCTTCCCCATGAAACAGGCCCACGGCGGCGCCGGGAGGTGAAGCTTCCAGAATAAAAGCGCTGCGCTCTCAGCGTGTTTCATGAATCTGGACTTCAGAGGGACAGCAGGCGCCTCTGTAGATCTCATTCGGTCTGTTTCGGCCCAGACTGGTCTGGGTTCTGGCTCGTTGATTATTGCACACCTGCACGCACCCTCGTGCTTCTGCAGAGGGTCCGAAGGGTTCCTGCTTGCAGGAAAAGCAGAAATAACGCAACAAACGGCGTGGGCCTTCATCAGCTACCTGTTTAACCACGGTTAGAACCGTCCTGGCTGCCTGTCTGAGTGAAGCAGCACTTCTCTCCCCTCGTTTGCAGTCCAGCCGAGCCACGGCAGCGCCGCGGCGGCTGCCGCCCAGCAGGGGGGCTACGAGATCCCGGCCCGTCTCAGGACCCTCCACAACCTGGTGATCCAGTACGCCTCCCAGGGGAGGTACGAGGTGGCTGTGCCCCTCTGCAAACAGGCCCTGGAGGACCTGGAGAAGACCTCTGGACACGACCACCCAGACGTGGCCACCATGCTGAATATCCTGGCCCTGGTCTACAGGTGGGTCTGCCAAACCTCCCCCTCCGCCCGCCTGACCTCCTGCCTGGAGTTCTTTGACCCGTGACAGCGAAACCAAACAAAAGCTCGTTTTGAAGAGTCGAGCATCGGTGTAGCAGTCAGAGAAGGAGCCCTAACCTGACGCCAGATGATCAGCTGACTTCACAATGTGGTGAAGGCCAGACTGGGATCCTGGACGGTCAGCCTGCTGTGGAACTTTCAGAATAAGAGCATCCCAACAATGGAAAGAATGTTCTAACCAGGACGCTTGAAGGGAGAAGAAGCGGCGGAGGCGTCGTTCTGCCCGACAGACGGGCGACAGAAACCTTGGCTGGCGGCGCAGCTGAGCCATGCGCGGGACCGCAGCCTCGTTCCTGCGTGTGTGTGTATGTGTGTGTGTGTGTGTGTGTGTGTGTGTTTGACGGCTCTCCTCCGTGTGTCCATCAGGGATCAGAACAAGTACAAGGAAGCGGCCAACCTGCTGAACGACGCTCTGGCCATCAGGGAGAAGACTCTGGGCCGGGACCACCCAGCCGTAAGTGCGGAGGAACGCCCCGAAGCCTCCTGGGCAACATGTGCTGTCATATTGGTCTGAGCGGGTCCACCTTTTTGTCCGCGGTGGGGTGCAGTCCGGGACGGTCTCAGAGGTGGCTGCTGCTGCTGCTTCAGCTCTCTGGAGCTCCTTCACGTCCTCGCTGAGGTCAGGCCTCCCTCCGTCCATCTCCAGCTTCTCGGTGTTCTGGCAGGCCCTGAAATTCCTGTCCCACCTGCAGCCATTCTTCTTTGATGATTTTCACTGGTTTTTTATCATCAGAAAATCGTAGTCTTGGCAACGAAGTCGTCACACGACACTCTTAGATCATCTCCTCTCCGCCTTCTCTAGCATGATCTCTTTGATTCTCCTCGTCAGCAGCGTCCTCACATCGTGAAGCTGTCCCAGCTCTAGGAGCTGTTAGTGAGACTCTTTTATTTGAGCCGTGAGTCAAAGACGTCCACCAGCCGCTAACGGACCTCCTGGTCTCGCTTCTCACCCTTCTCTTCCTAATCAGAGATCAGACGTGGCCTCCAGGTTCTTCTCGTGCGTCCTGTACAGTGTTTTTTGGACTCGGTGTGTGTGTTTCGCTTCATGCTGATGGCGTCCTGTTTGTGCGCGTCGCTGCTGATGGATGAATCTTTCGCCGGATCGATGCTGCTGAGGCGCAGGGCTGGGGGCCGACGGCCGGCTGCTGAAACGTTTGCTTGTGCTCCCGTCAGGTCGCCGCCACCCTCAATAACCTGGCTGTCCTGTACGGGAAGAGGGGCAAGTACAAGGAAGCAGAGCCGCTGTGCAAGAGAGCGCTGGAGATCAGAGAGAAGGTGGGTCTGGACCGCCCCGCTAGGCTGCCCTTTCGTTATGGGTCAGCAGCTGGTGCTGTTTTAACCCCCCCGGTGCTGGTTTGTGTCCCAGGTGTTGGGGAAGGACCACCCAGACGTGGCCAAGCAGCTCAACAACCTGGCCCTCCTGTGCCAGAACCAGGGCAAGTACGAGGAGGTGGAGTACTACTACATGAGAGCGCTGGAGATCTACCAGACCAAACTGGGCCCCGACGACCCCAACGTGGCCAAGACCAAGAACAACCTGGTGAGAGGAGGGGGGGCAGCGCTGTTAGGGAGCGGCTGGGTCTGCTGCTCAGGCGTGGGGATGCTTTTCTCTGACAGCGTGTGTGTGTGTGTGTGTGTGTGTGTGTGTGTGTGTGTGTGTTTCAGGCATCCTGTTACCTGAAACAGGGCAAGTTCAAGCAGGCGGAGACGCTGTATAAAGAAATTCTGACCCGCGCTCACGAGAGGGAGTTTGGCTCCGTGGACGGTAGGAAACGCAGCTCTGCTTTAGCGGTTTCTGCCTTTGGGTCTGGTCCAGGGTGGCTGAGAGCGAGTCAAACACAGCCTGAGCAGAACCAGACTGACCCACCTCTCACCTGCTGCTGGCCTGTCTGATCCACCTCCTGGTTCTGATGCTTGTCTCTGCAGATGAGAACAAACCCATCTGGATGCACGCTGAGGAGAGGGAGGAGCAGAGCAAGGTGAGCAGGCCTCGCTTAGCGGGCCGAGAGCCGGCTGGTTCTGCTGTCTGCTGCTCTGACGAGGGTTTGGTCTCCAGGGGAAGCAGAAGGACGGCTCGCCCTTCGGGGAGTACGGAGGCTGGTACAAGGCTTGTAAAGTGGACAGGTGGGTCTGGCGTCGCCCTGGGTCACCGGCACCGCCTGGGCCGCTCGGTCAGGCGCGCCCGGTGACGCGCTCCCGCTCGTTTCTGCAGCCCCACGGTGACCACCACCCTGAAGAACCTGGGCGCCCTCTACAGGCGGCAGGGCAAGTTTGAGGCCGCCGACACCCTGGAGGAGGCCGCCCTGAGGTCCAGGAAGCAGGTGTGGCTCCGGAGCGAGCGTCACGGCTGGAGACGTGAACCCCGGAGGCGGCTGACGTCAGAGCAGAGCCCCCACCAAGCCCCCCACCCAGCCCGTCTGGCAGCTCTGACGTGAACCCGCCTCCCTGGTTCAGCTCCGGCCCGCTGAAAACACGCTTCACTACCGCCTCTGCGTTTGTCCCCCAGGGCCTGGACACCGTCCATAAGCAGCGCGTGGCGGAGGTCCTGAGCGAACCGGAGGCCCGCGAGAAGCAGCGGAGCCGCGAGAGCTTGACCTCCGACACGGTGAAGTACGAGAGCGGGCCGGACGGCGGCGAGGAAGTGAGTATGAGCGTGGAGTGGAACGGGGTAAGTACAGTACAAAGCCCAAAGACTTCTCTGCTCTTGATGCTTTGATGCTTTAATGTCCTGTTCCAGCCTGACAACCCCTAACACACAGCTGGAGTCCCCGTGTCACTAACTCGGCCACACCAGCCAGATTATCGCATTAACGTTGCCTTTGTTGTCGTGGGATGAACCCGGTGATGCGTTTAAATGCTGTAAGGAAAAAAACCGTGCTGTCTGAACTGCTGCGTCGGCAGACGTTCCCTCCCCTCCCCCCCCCGGCTGCCGCAGCGCCGCTTTTAACCGAGCATCTGCAGTGAAACAGCCAGCAGTGACGGAGTCTCTGCAGGGCTGCTGCTGCTGCCAGCGCTCACATAGCAACAGTAACCATAGCGCCCTGAGCAGCCAATCAGCATCTGCTCCTCTTCCTGGCTTCGCCGGGACCGCAGAGGTGGCCCTGAAACGCACGGTGCACACGCAGCACACCCTCCCTGGTTGTGTTTGCAGCCCACACGCCAGGAGGAGGTTCCGGCGCCAGATTATCTGGATTAAATCAGACCCGTTTGGCTGCAACACCACGGTTCCGTCTCTGATTTCTTATTCTGAAAACCTGTCAGGGTGACTCATCAGGGGCTCTGTACTGTACTGGACTTTGTGTTGATGGTTGTGACCTTCCTGCCTGTGTGTGTGTGTGTGTGTGTGTGTGTGGTGGTGGTGAGGTGGTTGTTGGGTTCTCCAGACCTGCTCCTTCGCCTGCGTGCACGTCAGCAGCCAGAGAGGAAGGCTGAACTAAGATGGAATCACAGGAATTCAGAAAGAATTGCACATTAAACTGCAGGATATTTACACATGGTTCTAAAACATTGAACGCGTTGTTCCGCTCGCTCATGCGCTGTTGTTTTTAGAGGAGATCTAAGCTATTCGAAGTAGTTACAGAGGGTTTCCCTGTCTGGTTGCTCTCGTGCATCTCCTGTCAGCCTCCCTTCAGAGGTGCATCTGTGTTCTAAGCAGGTTTATCCTGGTTCTGCTCCATCCAGCTGTTCCACGCACGTTCCACAGACACAGCAGCGCTCTGCCGGGTAATACCGCCACCTGGTGGCGAAGGCGGAGAACTACCGCAGGATTTCCACTCGTGTTTTTGAGGGAAAGCGTGATGATTCCCCGTCCTGGGCTTTCATTAGCATTCATTCTGCACTCATCTGAGAGTGAGGATGGTAGTGAATCACCAGCTTCATTTCTCATATTCTCAGTTACTTCCTCTTTGGCTTGTTCCTTTTTTTTCTAGATTTTAAGCTTTTGGGGGTTAGCAAACTGGAAAATATCCCAGCAAGCTTAGCTTTGTTTTATCAGAGCCACAAGTAGGCTAAAGTTCCTCCCTTTAATGGTGATTTGAGGGACGCTGCTGAGATCTTCTGTGTCTGGTCTGGAAGTGTTGTTTGATAACAGTTTTTTACCTTCCTGTTCTGTCTCAACCTCAATTAACTGTTCTTTTAAACTTTTCTCATCTCTCCTCTGTCTTCTTCTCTCTCTCTTTCACACCTGTGTTCTCCTCTCTCCTTTCTCTGCTGCCTCCGGCCGGCAGACATAAACTCCAGATGCCTTTAACGGTTCTAAAAACGTGTCTCCTGCATGACGGACGCCTGGCCTCCGACCCTTCGGCTCTGACCCCCCCCTCCATCTCTTCCTCCTCCTCTTCCTCCGCCACCTCAGGCTTCTGGTGGAAATCTTCACGGAGCAGAATTCTAACCAGAGCGTAGACATGAACCTCCTGCTTCTGCTTCTCTGGCTGTGCGTCTGTGCAGGAGTGGACGGGACGCTGCTTTATTCCTGCCAGCGTCCAGCCTGCGGCTCCGCCCTCTAACACCACCCGCTGCTCTTTACCTCCTCCTGTCTCTCAGCTCGAGTCTTCATTGGCTAACCTAGAGGAAATCTGCTTCCTGCCTTCTTTCTCTAACCACCTCTCATCTGTTTTGCTAACGTTAGCTCTGCTCTGTTAGCCTTTAGCGCTGGTGGCTGCGTTTCCACTGTAAATAGTGTGTGTTACCTGGGTGTAGGTGGTTGGTGCGGTCATGTTTGTGGGGTTTGTTAAAAAAAACAAGCTGTAAATAAAGCCAGGCGTGTGTTAGCGTTAGCATCTGTAGTTCAGGAATCCTTCTTAGCCGCGCTGTTGCATATTTAAGACGAGCGGCGTGTCCTGTGGTTTGTCTCCTGTCCTGTCCCGTGTTTGTGCATCTGACAGTTTGTCTTTCTTAACTTCTAATAAAACCTGAAGTCTGTGCTCACCTGAAGCCGTGGCCTCGCCGTCTGTCTTCTTCCTCTCCATGTGTCCGCTGGACCCTGATTATTAATGCCGGAAGGCGCCTTTAACAGCCTGAGTGAAGGGAAAGCGTGCGCTTGTGCACGTGACTGGCGGGTCAGCCTCTGCGTGGGGAAAACACGCCTGGACTAACAGCACCGCTTCTGTCCGCTCCCCCCCGAACCGTCAAACAGCTGTAGGACGGTCTGAAACACGGCTCAAACACCTCCAACTGGTTTAGTCCCAGTTCAACCCCAACGCGACCAGCACGAGAGCAGCCCCGCACGCTCAGCGCGTGCACGTCACAGCTTTGTTGGAGCATTTAGAATCCCTCTGGAATGATCAGGTTGTTTCTGACCAGCATGAATTGAGCCAGCCAACACCCTAAAACTGCTGCTTTAATTGGATTTGAATGGGTTTTTGAGCAGTTAGGATGGACTCCACCTTGGCCTAGAAGAAGGTTTGAGCAGGTTGTTGTGTAACCGTGACCTTTGCCCTCAGGACGGCTCAGGCTCTCTGAAGAGGAGCGGCTCCTTCAGCAAGCTGCGAGCCTCCATCCGCCGCAGCAGCGAGAAACTGGTCCGGAAGCTGAAAGGCGGCGGCTCGTCCCGGGACGGCGAGCCCAAGAACCTGGGGTAACTAGCGTCCTGAGACGGCCTGGCCCTCCAGCTGGGTGACTGGGTTACTAACCAACCCCTAAAGAAGGGATGGGTGCTGTTTCCTGCGGGTGACGTGGGGAAACGTGCGCTGCCTTTGCACGTGCGATGCGCTTCTGCTGCCACCAGTGCATCTCTTCTGCCTGTCCTGCATCGGTTCACCTCTCTGCTGCCTCCTTCATGTGGAAATACGCAACATTTCCTTTCATTTGAAAGGAAAAACGACCTTTTTTTAGGTTAACAGAGGAAAACGGAGGCTGAAATGAGTCAAAATGGGGCTAAAAAGGAACCGTTTTGGCTTCTAACTGTGAAGGAAACCTGTAGCTGGCCCAGAACTGCTTGCATGTTTTACATTTATTTTTATAATTTCCTTTAAATCTGATGGTGGCAGCGCTTTTAAGCGGCCACGCCCACCAAAGGTCACGATGGCGTGATCCGCTCACATCTGCTGCACTTTGAGTTTGTTCTCCGGGAAAGACTTGACCTGCACGGCTTTCTGTTGAACCTGTATTTATGAATAAATATTTAATTTCACGCCGGCGTCCTCCTGCATGGCTCCCGCCTGCGCTCACTGGTTTTTGTTTCCTTTTTGTGCTGCTGGCTGTGGCGCCGCCTGACGATGGCGTGATGATGTCACAGCACCCTCATCATCATCACGCCGCTGCAGAAATCAAACGTCCCTTTAAACGACTTTATGGAAG